>LR749595.1:1047809-1076139 GCA_902729485.2 Mus minutoides | reverse complement strand
CTGATAGAGAAAAGCTGTGTTTAGGGACCACAGGCACTTCTCTCCACCAAAGCTGTAGTTGAGCTATCCTAGTTATAGACCTTTATAAGGCCTTTACAAATCATCATATACATAAACTCAAATATATGAGTTGCTCACATGAAAGAAAATAACATTCATTTCCTTATTTATCTTTTCCAGTGTGCTCTTTGTTTCATTTGTGTGAAATGGAGTGAAAGTGTATTTTTCTTAGACTCTTGGTGGTGGGATACTTCTCCCAGTGATGAGAGGATTGCTGAAAATAGAGATTCTTTTGAGAGGAGATAGTCATAGGTACTGATGTTGTCAGCAAAAACTATGTGATGGAATGTACTGGTTTCTGAACATTTTATAGCAAAACACAAAGATTCCAATTGAGTATAGGCTCCTTAAGAGAGTGAGCCAAGAGGGTAACTGAAGTCCTTCTTGCCTTTAAGAAAGACTTGTTAATTTCTACATGTGTGTGTGTGTCTATGTGTGTGTGTCTGTGTGTGCGCGCATGTGTGCTGTTTTTGTGCACTGTGTGCATGCAGATGATGCCTTTGGATTCCAGAAGAGGGCATCAGGGGCCCTGGGGCTGGAGTTAGAGGGCTGTAATCACCTGAAAAGGGTGCTGGGAACTGAACCCGGGTCCTCTGCAGCAATGGTAAGCACTCTTAATGATTGAGCCGTTGGCAGTCCCCATAATGACTTTTAAAGATTTAGCTTCAACACGATTGGATTGGAGCAGATGCAAGCTAAATAGGGCCACTGTACTGAGCAGCAGGCAGAGTCCACTGCATACAGAGGGCTGGTTACTCTGCCAACTTGGGGAGATTGTGAACACTGGTGATAGCCATTAAAAATCAAAATAGATTCCACAGGCCTCATTCCTCAAATTAATTTCTTTTTTTTTTTTTTATTCTTTGTGTGTCACATTAAGTACCTCATTAAGTCCCCTCATCTCCCCATCCCCTCATATCCACCCATTCCCCTTGCAGCCTCTCACCCCGAATAAAACACACACAAACAAACAGCAGCTGCCTGGACAGACCTGCTCTGCCCCTGACTGATATAAGTATACCACCACCACCAAGGTGTCATGTCCTCCACAAGAGGAAGAAGACAGGCAGAGAGAGACCTGTGGACTGCCGTGCACATAGAGACCCGCCCTTCGTGCAACACAGATGTAGAATGTCTCTCTGCCCATTGCCAGGGGTGATCAAATTAACTTCTTCTTTTTTTTTTTTTTTTTTTGGTTTTTCGAGACAGGGTTTCTCTGTATAGTACTGGCTGTCCTGAAACTCACTTTGTAGACCAGGCTGGCCTCAAACTCAGAAATCTGCCTGCCTCTGCCTACCGAGTGCTGGGATTAAAGGCGTGCACCACCACTGCCTGGCTTCAAATTAACTTCTTTTTGTTGTTGTTATTGTTTTTGTTTTTTTTGTTTTTTGTTTTTTGTTTTCTTTGTTTTTTTCTTTTATTAGATATTTTCTTTATTTACATTTCAAATGCTATCTCGAAAGTTCCCTATACCCTCCCCCCTCCCCTACCCACCCACTCCCACTTCTTGGCCCTGGCATTCCCTTGTACTGGGGCATGTAAAGTTTGCAAGACCAAGGGGCCTCTCTTCCCAGTGATGGCCAACTAGGCCATCTTCTGCTACATATGCAGCTAGAAACACGAGCTCTGGGGATACTGGTTAGTTCATATTGTTGTTCCACCAATAGGGTTGCAGACCCCTTCAGCTCCTTGGGTACTTTCTCTAGCTCCTCCATTGTGGGCCATGTGTTCTATCCTATAGATGACTGTGAGCATCCACTTCTGTATTTCCCAGGCACTGGCATAGCCTCTCTCAAGATAGCTATATCAGGGTCCTTTCAGCAAAATCTTGCTGGCATATGCAATAGTGTCTGGGTTTGGAGGCTGATTATGGTATACTTCATTCCTCCTTAGAATAGGGAACAAAACACCATGGAAGGAGTTACAGAGACAAAGTTTGGAGCTAAGACGAAAAGATGGCCCATCCAGAGACTACTCCACCCGGGGATAAAATTAACTTCTTAAATTTCTCTTATATGGACAACCCCAAAGCAAGAAGTAGATCCTGGAACACCTGACCTATTGTAACCCTGCTTTGGGGGAGCTGTGAAAGGGTTGACTGAGAGTATGGAGGAGGAAATGGAGACAGTAGGCTGTGGGGGTCCATTTGGTGGAGTTGGGTGGGGCAAAGAGACAGACCGAGTGACCTAAGAAATCATCTCCATTAGCAGGCAATGCTGACAGGCAATTTACCTATCTGTTTACTTTTGAAGAATGCTTCCTCTGAAATAATTCTTAAACCTCGCCAAATTGGTTCTTGGACAGACCTGCAGGCTATTTTGTAATTGGGTTTCGGGACCCATGATGAGTAACATGGTAGAATTCCTGTCTTGACTTTTCCATGTTTGGGGCTCTCCAAGCCTTAATCCAAGCTAACTTGTCTTATTGACTCACAGAAAATTCCATTTGTTTTAGCAAGCAGAAATGCAATGTCTGATTTTATGTGGCTCAATAATTGCTGCAAAGCATAAGCTTGCTGTGCCTCTCTGTCCTGCCCACCACCAAGCGTCGAATGCAGGAGAAGCAGGAGAAGCCAGCAGGACGCTGGGTCACAGGCTGGGCTTGCTTGCTCTGAAGTCAGTATCTACAGAGAAGCCAGAACTGCAACTCTGCTTTCTGAGGATAGGATTTCTGGAGTTTGGTTTGGTGTTTGGGTTTTCCAAGACAGGGATTTTACTGTGTAGCCCTGGATGTCCTAGAATTCACTCTATAGACTGAGGAAGCTGGCCTCAAACTCACAGAGATCCTCCTGCCTCTGCCTCCTGGGTGCTGGTATTAAAGGAGTGTGCCACCACGCCCAGCCCCATTGTTTTTTGTTTTTTTTCAACAAGGTGTCTTCGCAGTGGCTCAGGGCTCACCTATTAGACTCTACTGACTGGCCAGTAGACCCAGTGGTGCTCTACCTGTCCCTACTCCTCAGGGCCCTGGCTTTGTATATGGGTTTTGATTTGATTCGGACCCTCATGTTTACTCAGCAAGCGTTGTACAAACCAGACTATCTCCCCAATCTCTTCTATTTGCCTTTTACAGTATTGAATTTGGCCAAGTCCTTTAAGTCACACTGTGGACATAGTGCTTTGGACTTTTGCTTGTAAGTTTGGCAAAGAGGAAATTCTGTCCCAGAGGCCACACATGGCAGGCCACCTGATAATCAACATTTCAATCCAAAAGACCCACGAAAGTTCCAGACCTGAGCTTCAGCCCCATGCTGGTTCTTTGCTCCATGGCCTTCAGGGTGACCTCACTTCTCATAGTTTGACATTTACCTTGATAAAAATATGTTGGTCAGTTTAAAAATTGATATCTTAGGGCTGAAGAGATGGCTCAGCAGTTTAGAGCATTTGAGTCTGGATTCAGTTCCCAGCATCCACATGGTGGCTCACAGCATTTGTTTATTTATTTAGGCAATATTTTCTTTTCTATTCCATTAATTAACTAATTAATTAACATCCCAATCGCTGCCCTCTTCCCTCATACAGTCCCTCCCCCATACCCTCCTTCCCTTCTCCTGTGAGAAGGTGGAGCACCCCACCCACCCACCCAAAAAAAAGGGTATCTCCCCACCCTGGCACATCAAATCTCTGCAGGGCGAAGCACAACCTTTCCCACTGAGGTCAGAAAAGGAGGGAATCTAAGCCATTCCTAACTCCAGTTCCAGGAGCTCAAATGCTCTCTTCTGACCTTCAAGGGCCTCAGGCGTGCACATGGTACACACACATACATCCAGGCAAAACACACACACATATAAAAATGAACAAACCTAAGAAAATTTAAAAACAATATCAATATTTTAAAATTATTATAATTTCTATCATCGGAGTATTCTTATGTCTTGTGAGGGTGTGAAACCAGATGTGGTGGCCCGAAGCTTTGTCTCCTGGTGACCTGGTACAGAGACCCTTCAGGTACTACATGGCACTCTCGTGTGTAAGGAGGGACTCTGACACTCACCGTGCTTTCCTCCTGGGAGCAGCGAGAAGTGACTTTTAACTCTGATGTGATATCAAACTCCCCGTGCTAAGCACACAACCCTTCTGCTAGGCAGGAGCTCTCTCTCACCTTTAAATTTCCATGTAGGTTAAGATGCAAGAAATTATAATGAAGCCTTAGAATTTCAGAACATAACAGTGGAAAGAGTAAGATTATTTAATTCTCATCAGAGGCTAATATTTAGAAAAGTATAAGAACTTTTCTGTTTTTAGTCATCTGGATAATTTTGGATTGAATATATTAAAATCGTGTTTGTAGGAAGGGGCTAGGGAGAGAAAAGATGCTATCAGTATGGAAGTAAAGATAATATCAGTACAGGGAGTGAGAGAAGTGGAGGGGGAGAGGGAGAGACACACAGACACACAGAGGGGCAGGGTGGGGCATGGACACTGGCTTGCTGGATCTTCACAAGGACCCTTCCCCATGGGATAGGGCATGCCAAGCCAAAGCTGTCAGGCCTAAAATCAGAAAGCTGGCATGTTTGGGTCAGCAGCTAACAAAAGACACCACAAAGTCAGGCGTGCACAGAGCTGTCTCACTGAAACAGAGACTGTCTTGAGATTGCACTTGACCATGGTCAAAGCCTGGGTCAAGAGGATGGACGGCATCAAGGCTTAGCAACGATTGGAGAGCAGTGCCGGGTAGTGCTCGGAGTATAAAGTGGTGCAAACATGGAAATTAGCGTGGAGGTGTCCAAAGAATTAAAATTGAACTTCAGATGGCCCAGCTATACCAGTCCTTGTCGCATGCCCAAAGGACTCTGCATCTACCACAGAGACACTTGTGCATCCATGTTTCCTGATGTTCACAGCAGCCAGAAAATGGAACCAACCTAGACATCCATCATCAGATGAGCGGATAATGAAAATGTCCACACACAGAGGAATTGTATGTAGCTATCAAGAAAAATGAAATGTAGGAAAAATGAAATGGGTGGATCTGGAAAATAGTCCATTAAGCCAGGTGGCACAGACTTGCACAGATGCACAGACAAATGTTCTCTCTCATGTAGATCCTAGCTTTCAGTCTTTACATGCATGTGTGTGTATGTGTACTCAACGGAACATGTGACAAGAGAACAGAGAGGAGGTCACTGTGGGTGGAAGGGCAGGGAGTAGGGTGAAGACTCAGGAAAAGAATCAACAAAAACAAATCTTGCTTGAAAACAACATCGTGAAATTCAATACTATGTATGGTAGTTAATAAATAACACCTTTCTGGAGTTGGGAAGAACATAGATTACAAGAATGCTCCAGTCTGCATAGAGAGTTCATAGACATTTATATTAATCCTGGTTGTTGATTCAAATACCTGTTGAAATGTGTTGACTGTGTCGCCATGAAATGTGTTGACTGTGTCGGCCATGTTTAAGTAAATGTTAGCATGTTCCTGCCTTTCAACATTAGCACATTCCTTCCCTGCCAGGGGCTGCAAGTGTGTTGGAGGCTGGGGGGGGGGGGGGGGCCCTCGGGGCTGATAACTCACGAGGCTTCTAAAGTACAAGGCCGCTGCTGTTTTTGTTATTTGCCCCTTGTCTTAATGAGCTCTGTGAAAACGTAGAGTGCCATATTTGTGAGGGAATAAATACAAGGACAGCTGTCCTCGGGAGGATGTTATCATCCCAGACCCAGAGGGAAGAGCGGCTTCATGGCTGCTCTGGAGCCATCCACTTGTGGTGTTTGGGGGTTTTTTGTTTTGTTTTAATCTCATCTTCCCGCCCTATTTGGTATCTCTTCATCTTCTATAACTACGGACCATTTTCCACTCAGTGGAGTGTGTTTGTCAAGCACGGATCTGTTTGTTTCTCCCCTCTCTGTTTAGTTTTTAAACCACCTGGAGCACAATTTTCATCACCCTTGGTTGGATGCCACCTGGCACTTGACGGTTCGCCTTCCGCCGATCCATTGCTGGGAAATGTAAAGGCTTTTTATTACCACGAGAAAAAAATCATTAGGAAAGTACATCGATTGCCAGAAGTTATGTCGGTATATTGAAATCCTATCAAATGGTCCAAAATACTTTTAGGTTTTGAATTATTTATCCTTACTGAGGCTTTATAGAATTTATAAAGGTGGCGAAAGGTGATTTGATTGTAAAAGTAAATGGTTTTACTTAGTAAAATATCCTCCAAAGAGAAGAGTGAAAGCTGTTGACTGAAAAGCAGTGGAAGCTTTAACAGAAGTGTAGAAAAGTATTCATGGGCACGTACCTGGGGTTCAATGCTGGCAGACTTTCAGGTCTTCAAGGGAAAGAGAATTTAGAGCAGTGATTCTCAACCTGTGGTTCATGACCCCTTGGTGGGGTGGGGGTGGGGTTCACATATCAAATATCTTGCATATGAGAGAGTTGTATTTTGACTTATAACAATAGCAAAATTACAGTTAGGAAGTAGCAATGAAACCATGTTATGGCTGAGGGTCAGCAGCTTTAGGAAGGTGAGAGCCACTGACTTGGAGGGCGTGTGGGTGGCGTGTGGCTGCTGTTTCCTGTTTATAAACTCCTCATTTAATACCCTGGAGCAGGAAGCAGATTGGTATTACCTCGAGGAAATCAAATGACTCCGAGTTTAGTGTAATTGTTTAGTAAGTACATAGACCTTTTCTCTAAAGTCTGAAAACTTTAGATTTTGGTATTTTATCTAGCCATGTTTAAAACATTTACTTCTTCTGTGTCATCAAATACTGTTACAGAAAGAAGCTGGGACCTTGGAGAAATGACTAGTTTTAGGTCAGATATTTACTAGTTGAGCCTGGAACATCTTGTCATACCAGAAAACAAAGACGACTTTATCAAAAGAACTGAAAAGCCAGTCTGAATAAGCACACAGACACTCAGATATGCCTTTTATCAATCAAGATATAAATTGTAATGGACTAAGGCATATCAAGTTTGCTAAAACTCTGTGACCTCATGGTTATACTTCACAAAACCAAAATAAAAGTCCTGTTGACTACAGAATATTTAGGACACGCCCATTACCCGGAAAGTGTGAAGAAGCAATCAGGACCTGTTCTGTGTTGTGTCCACCATCCAACCTCAGGCTCTCTCAGAAGGGATTTTCTTCATAGGATCATCAGAGATGATACATTAAGAACAACCTACAGACAGAAGGAGCCAGACATTCCCTGATTTCTAGAGAAAGTTCAGTCACTGCATGAAGGAGTCTCTCACCTCACTCCCCAGGTTAGGGCCAGAACCAGACAAAGCCTGTAGATTACGTCATAGGGTACAGGAAAGCAAAGGCCAAGGCAGTATTAAGCCACACCCAGAATGATGGATGGGAGCATCCAGATTTAGAAGCTTCCAAAAAAGGTCTTTCAGTAGCAATTACAAAGTCTACATGAAAGCTCTGAATAGAAGACTAGCCTGCAGTTAATAGGAAAGGAACAAGTCCACGAGGAAGCACAAATCCATAAGCAGAGGAAGACAGATGACCAGCCATCATAACCCCTGCTGTACTAAGACTTGGTGCTCATTTCAGTGTCCTGGTGCTGCTGGGTTTGTTGCTTAATGTTTTCTGATGTCTTTATAACTGAAAGGACTCAATACTTGGCATTTACTCTAAAATAATAGAGGCTGTGGGGCCAGAAATGGGATTAGCAGAGAGGAGTTATGGGGCTATAATTAAAACAAGCTTGGAGTCAATTGTTGAGTTGATTGTCACTGAAACAAAGTAGACGCGACTGGTTTGTTACTCTGCTTTCTTTTTGTATATATTTGTTGCTCAAATAAGACTTAATATATGTCTATCATTATATATACATATAAACACTGTATGAAATTTATAGAATTGAAAAATTTCTATCCAGGTTTAAATGTTAAAAGAATCTTTTACACAGCTGTCAGAAGGGGCAGCCTCTGAGACACTGGCATTTTGAGTACTTGTAATAAAGGTTCTGTGAGTTAATGCGTAAAATATAAGCTTCCCCGGGCTGAAGGGATGACTCAGTGTTTAGGAGCACTCGCTGCTCTTGCAGAGGATCCAGTTTAGTTCCCAGCACCCACACTGAGCACTCACAACCACCTGTAATTCCTGCTCCACGGGATTCAGCATCCTCATCTATCTATCCTCTGTGAGCACTGCACTCACACACACACACACACACACACACACACACACACACACACATACGGAACTCAGCATCCTCATCTATCTATCCTCTGTGAGCACTGCGCTCACACACACACACACACACACACACAATTAAAAATAAATCTTATTTAAAAAGAAACAAGATTGTCATGGTGTACAGTGTTGTAAGCCTGGTAACTTAATGTCCCATATATATAAACCCAAAAAAGGAAATTTACAATTAATAAGATGGATGTGCCTATTTGAGAACAATATAATCCAAAGATACATTGTTTTGATACGTGCTAAGGACCAACAACAGGAAAATATTAAAAGCCTTGTTTTCTGTAATTAAGCCAGTTTGTTTCTGTAAGACCAGAAAGCTTTGTATGTAAATCGAAAATAACTGCACTTAACACAGTAATGAGGCAGTGTGCTTCAGGCAGTGACCTTGGCATTTCGGGGTATAACGGTGTTCGGGGGAAGTGCGGTTCATATGCGTTCACAGTGAAGTCTACAGTTCATGAAGTCTCTGACACAGCATGGTCAAGCACTGCCAGGAACACCTTGGATTCATTACCCATCTGATTATGAACTAATTGTTGGTTGCTGCACAATCAGAAACCATTTACTGATGCCCAATTGTTTTACTACCTCCCTGTGCCATCCCACCACCTGTATGGGGTCAGGACCCATGTTTAAGAAGCTTGATTGTAATCTCCACCAACTATGTCCTGCTTGATTACGTGTCTCTGATACTCCTATGCTAATTTTTTCTTGTGAGTAAACTTATTTTCATCTGTTCTGTCCTAGTTGGGGAATGGCGGTCAATGTGTATTCTACCTCGATAACCCAGGAGACTATGAGCAGGCATGACATCATTGCATGGGTCAATGACATCGTGTCTCTAAACTACACAAAAGTGGAACAGCTCTGTTCAGGTAAGAGATTATCCTTATAGTGTTTACATGAAGTGTTTGCTAGCAGTTGAATGTGATTTTTATGAGCCACACATTACACATTTGGGGTAAGACAAGGACATAAATGTAAGTATAGCTACATAAATAGAAGGGGAGACTTGGCTAGAAGTGAAGGACATGAGGGAAGAAATGTCTGAGAACATCTGAGAGCACACAGCCATCAGATGAGTGTATGAACCACTTCTGGCTTGCTGTCTGCCACACCCCTCTGTAATACTGACTCCTAGCCTCTGCTCCGCCATCCTATTATCACCATACATAAGGTGTCAAACACAGTAGAGCTTGGACTGGTGGTTCAGGGCCCTATCCTAGATGCTCAGGAGACCAAGACAGGGGTATCATAAACACAAGGCCTGTCTGGACCACATGAACAGCTCAAGGCCAGCTGGGTAACCAAGTGGGATATTGTTCCAAAATAAACAGCACTGAGGTATGACTTCAGGGTGGAGCACATGTCTGCAGCACCAAGCAAATAGCACTGTCCTTAGTGGACCTCAAGCCTCTGGGGCTCCCTCCACATTGCCCTGTTCAGACCCATCCTACCCATTGCTCTCCTGGAGCAACACTCCACAAAACACTCTTGGATCTCTGCAGACACATCCCCGTTGGTCCAGCATAGTTTTGTTGGCAGTGCCCTCTTCACAGTGTAATCTGCCTCACCTATTGTTCACTCTGGGAAGACTTCCCTAGGGTCTGTGGTTTTCCCCAAACTCCAACCACCCGTCCAGGATAACACTTGTCATGCCGTGTATGATCTGAGGAGGTACCAGGAGTTCTTAAGAACTGGCCTGTAGCTTACTTTTTGTCTAATGCCTAACATACCACCGTACCTGATGCCCAGTAGTTTGGTAGAGAATGTGTATTGAGTTAAACCTCTTTGAAAAAAAAAAAAGGTAAATTTCAAAAGCAAAGTCAGAGTGTGTTACTCTGCCTCTAGCAGAGTAACAAGTGTGAATCCTTGTTGTGGAAAGACAGGCATGGGTTCTCCAAATGGAAACTGTGCCAGAGCATGACTGATCTCCTGGGGGCTGCTGAAATAGTTCCCTTGGTCCTCTCAGTCAGTACCCCTGAGCCTGGAGCCTAGGCCCCTGTGCTCGATAAGCCCACGCCAGCTGTCTGCCCCCTGCCTTGCACTTCTGAGAAACCTCAGCCCACTAACAGTGCAGTTCAGGTGTCCCAGACCCATCCGGCACCATTTGCATGCTCTTGGTTTAATTTTGTCTTCAACAATAGCATTTGGCAGGAGGAAGCGGGCTTAATATTTACTTATTTATGAATTCATATCTGTTCTTGTCCTAGAAGACTTTGAGGGCAGGTAGGACTTTACCACTCCAATGAGAACAAATCGAAATGCGGTTGACCTAAGTCATTTGTCCTTATCACGCTTAGGAATGCTCAGATTTATGGAGGATAATGTGTTTCTGTTTTGGTTCCTTATCACTTATTGTGTGGTGTTTGATTTTAGTGGCATGCTCTGGGAAGACACACACAGATCACACTCACTTGCATGTGTTTCTGCAGACTGTCCTTTCCTACACTGTGTCCCAGCTCAGTAAAGACTGACACTCCACACCTGACATCTCTCTCTCTCTCTCTCTCTCTCTCTCTCTCTCTCTCTCTCTCTCTCTCTCTCATTTTGTTCCCAGCTTGCAGTTCTCCCTCAAAGCCAATGTTAAAACAAACATCAATTAGAATGTATAGAAACCCAACTGTGCAGAAGTACACTGAGACGCATAGACTTTGGGCCTGGTTACTTTTGGGGTGTGTGTGTGTGTGTGTGTGTGTGTGTGTGTGTGTGTGTGTTTAATTTGGAAGCTCTTTACAAGGATGTTTTAATGACTTTCTTTTTAAAATATAAGACAAGGTGAAAACAGTGAATATCAGCTTTTCTTTAGTTTGCAAAAAATACTGAAATAGAGCTGTGGTGCTATACTGGCTTCTGGATTTTCTGCCTTTGTCTGAAATCTCTTTCTTCCACATAAACATTTTTAAATGCTCTCTAAAGTAGAAGTTGTGAGCTAGGTTGGTTGTAGCTCAGTGGTAGAACACTTGTCTCATGTATACAAGGCTCTGGATTCAATCTGCAGCATCATAAATCAATCAATCAATCAATCACATGGAAATACCTTGTAATACATTGCAAAATAATGAAGATTACTCATTTCTTGTTATTTTACCCCAAGAATGTTACTTTATAACCACTTTCTTTGAACATTAAATCTGGGTCATGGATCTATATGCATATTTGGACAGCATTTATTTCTCAAAAAAAAAAAGCAATCTTTTTCAAGGAGAGCAGAGGGCTGTATCCATTTTGTACTGCTGCTTGTTTAAATCCACTTTGAAATCTCATTATGTTGAGCTCCCCTTTTGGAACGGGAGGTTGAGCCATGTGCACCACCACACTGGTCCAGCATAGAAATGGTTCCTGTTGCTTGGTAAAGTGTATAGGGGAGTGGGCAGGGGATGATGTCCTAGGTTTTGTTCAAGCCAGTTTAGTAGCCGTTTCCAAGGTAATGGAGATGGAGAAAGGCCAGTAAAGAAATGTTCCTAAAAGTGGCTTCCGCTGCTTCAGGCACCTTGTCAAAGGTGACAGGAAGGAAGGGGCTGTGTGGAAAGGAGCAGGAAAGGAACAGAAAGGAGTTTGACCCAAGGCAGAAGATAGTGTCTCCTCCTCACCCTTCACCCCCTGCCACCCTCAGCCTCCTCTCGACACCCCACTCCCACCCCCATTTTGCTATGTCTGGCTCTCCACCCCTAGGCTGGGTGTTGATGTGAAGCCAGCTTTCCCAGGTGGCCCTTTTCTACAGTCTGTGCACCCTCTCCCTCTCCTTCCTACTCCATCCCAGGACAGGAAGCACCGACAGCAGATACCAGCAGGCATTCCACACGGGACCACAGCCAGGACCATCACTCCGCCCGTACTGGCACTGTGGTTGGTGGACAGCTCACTTATTTTCCTGAGCATCTGACTATTTAAATAAAATGTCATTTAAATGAAAGCATTTTTGAAATTTTAAAATATTTTTCTTGATTGACTTTTTTTTTTAAGGTAGAAAAAAATGATCCGAGTTTGATTCATGTTCAATATGTGTTTCTCCAGATTGGTTCAAGCTTTGTGTTGGATCAAGTTCCTGGTATTTTCTTATTCTGGGTGCTGTTGAATTTGGCTGATGAAATTGTAGTTGCATTTACAACTCTTGAGACATGAACAGTGGAAGGGAATACAATTTGTAGAATGCACTGGGCTGTGCAGAGGTGTGGCCATCGGGCGTGGAACCTGAAGGACAGGCCCTCACCGCTTTATCCTGGTGGTAGTCATTCCTGTGCACGGTAGCAAGTTGTTTGTGACCATTTTTGGCTGCAGATCTGTGCTTGTTAAATAGGTTGGTTCCAGCCTAGCACTGTGTCCCCTGTGCCTACTCTCTGTGTCAGCAGAGAAGACAGGTTAGGGATGAAATCAGCTCAGAGGCTAAATTTAGTAGGGCTGATCTTCCTGACTCTCTTATTGAAGCCAAGTAAGGCTAGCCGGCAGTTCACTTAGCTTTATAAGACCAGAGCTTTATTGTTTTCTGTAAGAAAGTGAGCCATTTCATAATGGGACTGTGGTTAGGTCAAAGGATAATAGTGGAATATTATCTGTGCTTAGAGGCATTGTGTAGAGATTTTTGTCTAGACTGGATATTTTTTCTCCCTAATTTTATTCAACCAGCTAATTTCAAAATCCGTTTACTTGGTCTCAGCATACCAAATAGTTGGAGAGAGACTAATAACAAGTGAGATGTCCAGGCGTGGTCCAGCTGGAAAGTGGCTTGCTGGGCTGGCTAGCATACTGAAGCCTCCACTAGTCACTGGCTCAATCCAGCTTAGTTTTTGAGTAGACAATAGAGAGTATAAGAGAGTATAAGAGGGTTTTTCTTCCCTTATAATTTGTATATTTTCATTATCTTAATACTTTTGTTATTAACGATAAATATGAATTAGTTGGTTTGGTTTGGTTTGGTTTGGTTTGGTTTGGTGTTTTGCCCCAAAATGCGCGCACACACACACACACACACACACACACACACACACACACGTAGGTAACATTGAATTGCCAAATACCAGCATGCATTCACCTTGACTTACCGAACTACTACTAGGAGTTTTTGATGTTTTTGCACATTCAGATGTTTGATCCTGGACATAGTCTCCACACCTCCACCCAGTTTCTTGCTGTGCATGCTGTTCTGACCATTAGCAGAGCTTTATTCGGGAAATACATCTTGAGCCCTGAGATAAACAGGGTAAGATTATTGTCCTTGAAGCCCTGTCCATAAAAGACAAGACCACAGCAGTAAGTGTCTGTGAAAAAAGATGGACATGTACAAAGGAGAAGGTTAAGTAAAGGGTGTGGGACAAAGGGAGTCAGCAGAGAAGACACTCATATTCTTAAGTGTGCAGGGTGCTCCTGAATGACAGAGTGGTGGCTGTTCAAGGAACACCCCAGAAAGGCCATCCTCCTCCTAGAGTCAGGTGGGGGTGCCCAGTGTGGAGGAGCCCATGTAGGGTGCTGCGTTTGTTCAGTGGTCAGACCCCCACCCCCAAACCAGGGTAGCCTGTGTCCCTGCCTTCAGAAACACACTTCGTCACACTCAGATCCATGACCTGCAGGGCTGAGTGAACATTGATTCGAAGACACTGTGCAAATGTGAGATCTCTCAGGGAACCTAACTTCTTTGGAGGAACGAGACAGGCACACCTAGGTTCAGAAAACTGGGTAGGTGTCAAATGACTGTTGGCTCTGACATCCATTCCAGCATCCAGTTTTCAGCTTCTTCCCTTCATCATGGTGATGAGCACCATTAATGAAGATAAATTGAAACCCAACAGCTAGGAGAAGATGGATGATCTGAAATGTATAATGTATATGTATTTCATTGAAAGCTGTGTGTGTGTGTGTGTGTGTGTGTGTGTGATATACATACATATTACATATTTAGTGACAGGTCAAAGGACACGCATCCATGTTAAACTTGAAAATATCTTATAGCTAATAGGAATAAACAAAAATTGATGACATTACTAGAAACATAAACCAATAAATTATAAATTCTTAATAAGATCACAAAAATAATTATCTCAGGATAAAAATAATTATCTAGAAATTTATACAAAACAATATCCTTAGTTATACCCTGTGTTTTGATCTCATCATTTTCTATTACTTGGAGAAATTGCTGCATGTGGCAGATGTATAATCTTCACAGTCCTGGTTGAAGGTCTTACAGGTTCACAGCGGCCCTGTATCCATGCTGTCTCTTAAGCCACCACCCTAGATGTGTGTGCTTAGAGAGGAGAGGTGTGTTCATCAAAAGAACAGTGTGGACTCTGGAGCTAATGGGAGCCCTGGAATACACTCCATTGGCTTTTGGGCTTGAGGCTCTGACTACAGGGCATAATCGGCCTCTTAAGAGGAATGGGAAGCCTTGAAGGGCCTGTGGTTTTAAGACTTGTTGACTCGGTCCTTAGTGTGACAACCTTAGAGCCCCTCCCTTGTGACCTTGTCTCTGATTTGTAACATGCTCACTTTTACTTGGTTTTGTTTGAGACTGTCTCCCTATTTAGCTTAGGCTGGCCTCCAACTTTCAATCCTTCTACCTCTTCTTCCGTAGTGTGTCCCTCGTGACCTAGTGGTTAGGATTTGGTAATCTCCCAGATACTTCGATTATGGGCATACAAGACCACACGTGGCCTAAAATACTATGTGTATCTTGTTTTGTTTTGTCTTTTGGTTTGACTTTTGGATATTTTGGTTAGTTGCTTAGGTAGGTAGGTGGGTGGGTGGGTGGGTGGTTGGTTGGTCAGAGCTTATTCTTGTTATGGTGGTGATGAATGGTGTTTTATTGAGACAAAATCTCACTCAATACACCAGATTGGCCTGGAACTTTAAATTCTCCCTCTGCCTCCTACATGCTGAAATTATAGGTATACATCACCATGCCTGGCCTACAGTCCTTGCTTCTGAATCATATGGAGACATTGTCTATTTTGAAATCATTCACTGGGTCTATAAAAACCAATATCCCTACAAGAGAAAAGTATGTTCCAATACACTGAGTTATTTTGGATTTTTTTTCTCAGGATGTCAGTTCTGTGATGTAATGGATACACTCTTTATACAACGTTACTTGAATTCTTGTTTCCATTTTTCTTTTTCCCTTTCTTCTTTCAGTTTAAAACCTCTAAAGACTTACAGGAAGAATATATACTTGAGGGAGGCCTCAGTCATTTCTTTTTACAAATGAGTTTGCTATGACTTAAGCACCTCTGTTTTTTTCTGAGAAGAGACCTAAGAACTGAGACCCCTCAGATGTTTCCAAGCAATGAGCCGGAGTGTCTTGGGAGGGTGTGCTTACCCATTCTATGCATGGCAGAAGCCACAGATCTCATCCTGTCCTTTGGAGCTAAAGCTCATGTTCATATTTCATATCTGAAATAGTCTAGTCCTCCCTCACGTTGGCCTCACGTGAGCCAAGTTATTCCTAAGAGGATTTCATAGCCTCATTTTAACCATTTTATGGCTTTGAAGAAAACAGAACATCTGGAATAATTTTGTTACAAGCTTGGACCCTGAACACATCTATGCACACATACATATGCATCCACTGGCATCACACACACATGTGTGCATACATGCATATTTACATACATATATATATGTATAACTGCATTTTTACACATATACATGTGCACACATGCACATTCACATACATATAAATATACATATTGCATACTGCATTCACACACATGATGCATACACATGTGCATATATACATATACACTTACACATGTATAGAAACACACATCTGTGTATAATGCACATATGTACACACAAACATTCACATATACCAAAGGACTTACTCACTGGGGCATGCCTGTTTCTTTATGTTTGATTTCTCCAGTGCACTTGTATTGAGTGGCTGCCCTGAAACTCCCTCAAGATTTCTCTGACCCCTTCTTGAACATGAAAAGTTAATCCTTTTTGAGTTATGTATAAAAGAACCTGTTGTTTCAACATTTTAAGAGAATCACTCCTTTACCACCCACTTTTACCATTTAATTTCCTGGGTTGGTTGGTTTGTTTGTTTGTTTGTTTGTTTGTTTTTACTGGTTCCACCCAAGCTGCAGGACCTAAACCATTTCTATATTCAGATTCCAGGGATACCAGCCATTGCTAGCTAGCACAGTAGACTAATGAACCTGACATCATCCCCAGTTATGTTAATCACCTCCCATCACTATAAAGAATACCTGACATAACCCATTTTTTTAAGGTTTATTCCAGCTCACAGTTTGGATGGTTCCAGTGCATATCTGATTAGCTCAGGTCTGTGGGCCAGGGCAAGGTAGCGTTTCATAGATACAGTAGGTGATGGAGCAGGTACATTCAGCTCATGCCAGACAGCAAAAGAGAGAAGGAGGAGAGGTCCAGCATCCCCAGATCTCATCAGAGTTATGTCCCTGCTGCCCATAGGTGCTCCCACAAGGACACATTCCTCAAGGTTCCACTGCCTCCGAGTAGCACCACCCTGGAGACTGAGCCTTTAACATGTGTGTCTTTCAGGGTCAATCAAGGTCCAATGATAACATCAGTCTTAAAGACTGTTCACCTGCCAGACAGACAGAAGAACTAACTAGACTGCACGTCCGTCTGCCACTGGCCTCCCTTAGCCAGCACAGTGAGAGTCCTACGTGAAGAACAGAAAACACATTTGCAAAAGGTGACCTTGGATTAAGCTTTGAAGAAAAAGAGATTGGCAGTGTCTAAGTGTTACAAAGACTTTTAGGTTAGAAAGTCTGAGGCAGGAGGCCGGCGTGGTGTGTTGCCTGAGCAGTCTGCACGTGTCTGTGGTGTGTGTTAGGGCTTACAGTATGCACAGTATTGCTCCAGGTAGTGAGCACTGTATGCAAGGAAAAGAAAGGTTTGTCTTCATCTTGTTTAGGTCCTTGGCCAACTGGCCATGTGGATTTGGTAAATGGCTGATAGCTACTATGAAGTGGAGCTCAAATGTTGAGATGGGGCCTCCTAACATGGACACAGCTCAGCTGAGGAAAGGTGGGCACTTTGAGTACCATTTCAGTCTTCTGAGGCTCTGCACTGTCCTCTTACTCCTGGAGTCAGCAGGGCTTGACCCAGGACAAGCCAGCATCTGAGGTTCCTGCTAAAGCAGCAAGATCAGTCCCGGCCAGGACCTGTCCCCTGGCTTGCAGTCTTTCTGCCACATTTCTATCCAGAGCTCTTGTCTGTTCTGTCAGCTTATCCACAGACCAAGCTGAGGGAGGGCGAGATCCCTGGCCAACCCAAGGTGCCTGGCCTTTCTCGCTGTCAGTTCTCAGCACTAATGAGCAGGGCACGCCTGCTGACATCTGAATCGCCAGTCGGCTTCAGTGTCTGCACACTGTAATGATCAAGTCAGGCATGTCCACGTCCCACAGCTCTTCAGGTACATTTTCTCACCATTTTCTATGAATTACATTTTTGATTTATAGTTTTTCATAAGTGACATAGGCAAAAGGAAAGAAGTATCAGATCTAACAGGTAAATGTTTGGGCATTTTAAAATTGCATACCAGGGAAAATTGCTTAAGATAAGCATCACTCTGCAGGCGGAGTTTCTTTCCACCCTGAAACTATTATGTAAGTGTGACAGACAGCTTGTCACCTCTCTCTGTCTCTCCTTTCCAAGGGTGTGGTTCTTCCTTGGACTTTAACACACATACATTTTTATGGCCACTTGCTGTAACCGTGAGAAGTGAGAAGTATATTGCTGTGACATTAGCCCCGGCATAGTTTCTCTCTTCAGTCACTGTCAGGAAGCTTGGTCTCTATTCCTGTCTTCTGAATGACATTTTGGGACAATTCATAGAAGAACTTTTAAAAAAATAAAGGCGCCAGGTTTTAGAGAAAGTACATATGTCAACTTTAAATATAATGTTAGAATTCACTATTTAAAAAAAAGTAGAAGTAATTTCCTGCCTCTTCCCTACCCATCTCCCTCTTTAACTCTTCCATTGTTTATGCTTTGGCCATCTGACTAAATCCCTAAAGTAAATACCGTGAGGTCTTCCTGCTAGTTTGAGTTCCTTTTAATACTCGAATTGTGCTTAGATAACAAAATGTTCTGGAATGAACCTGGGATGTGTCAATAAATCAGCTTATTATTCAGCGGTTTTCTGTTCTATGACACAGTGCGTACAGAGGCTTTGTGGTCGCTGCCCTCTGCTCTCTGTGGCTGCTGGCGACCTTCTCCCTGCCAAGCTGGATCTGCTGAACTCTTCCCCTTTAGGCCCCTTTGAGGGAGCTGTGGGGGAAGGGGCATCCTTCTGTCGGAAGTGGCTGTTAGGGATGCTGTTGATGGTGTGACAGCTAGTGAGTTTGTCTGGGGTGAGTGACAAAAGTGAGAAGCCTGTGACCTGAGAGAAAAGGGCAAAGGTTTCCATCTGTAGAGGGATGACAAGGCACCTAACCCAGGGACAGGAACCTCTGTAAGCAAAAGAATGTTCTGTGGGACTGAGCTGCAGGCTTGTAGTGGTTCATTCACATTGCTGTCTTGCATGTGCTCAGAGTTCCACTTTGAGGGCTCCCATGTGCCCCGTTTCTCATTGCTTTCTGACCGTCCCCAGCAAAGACCCTCGAAGACTAAAAAAAAAAAAAAAAAAAAAACGATGCTGTGTTAGGCTTGACCCTGTCTGTGTGTAGGACGATGGCCAATTTCTCTCTAGACTTCTCCCCTGACTCACTTAGCACATCTGCATCCCTGCGTTTGCACATCTGCATCCCCGCGTTTGCACATCTGCATCCCCGCGTTTGCACATCTGCATCCCCGCGTTTGCACATCTGCATCCCCACGTTTGCACATCTGCATCCCTGCGTTTATTTTGTACTTGCAGTTGCTTTGTGGTTTTGCTGGGTTTTCTGTTCTATTTTCTCTGTTTTTCTGAATTTTGTATTTCAGTGTTTTTCTGGCCTTTCAAATCTCAGTTACTTGCCCCTTAAAACAAGATCATTTTCCTTGGGGAAAAAATGTTTTAGAGGCCTCAAACTCATGGAAATCTACCTGCCTCTGCCTCCAAGTCCTGGGATTAAAGGCATGTGGCACCATGCCCATCAGATTATTGGTTTTTCATTCACCTGTAAGCAGAGGGGCATCCCCATGTGTCACCTACAGATGGGCACTTGGTCAGAGGTGACCTGTCATCACAGAAGTTAGACATGGACACTCATGTCCTCTCAGATTCCTGCCTCTAAGTCAAACTTACCTTATTTCAGCCTATCTGATAGTCTGGAAGCAACAAACAAACAAAAACAGGCAAGCAGACAGAGCAAAGCCTTGTCTGTGGAAGTGTAGAGGCAACACTAGAAACAAGTGTGTAGAAAGCCTTCCAAACGCAGGGGGGAAGACAGAGCCATGATGGCAGAGCTTGCTAGAACCTTCTTTCTTTATGACTTCAATAAGAAAACGGAATTTCTTCCCAGTGGGTTTTTTATATACCTTCCTAATTTGTTTTAAGGTTTTCCCCACCCTCTGCTCGGTCTGGAATATTAAATTCTAACTTTAGCTGTGGTCTCAGACTTGGGCTTCTGCTTCCAGTTTCAACGCTGAGCTCTATGGAAGCCAGTGACATTTTGTACTGAGCAACCCCCCCCCCCCGCGCCCCGCCTTCTCTCCCCTCCCTCCCCGGACTCTGCTATGGAAGCCAAGTGTCACTGCGTGAGGCAGGATATGTTTAGTAAAATTTGATGAGCATATTGCCTGAACGGAAATTGCACCTCAGTAACTGGGTGTGAGACTAAGTACCTAGGACTGGCTCCGTCCTTAGCAGGTAAAAATTCTGCTGTTTCCAACCAACAGTCTTACTCTTTAGCTGCCATGTTATGGTGGTTGGATAAACCACTACAAATAGACAGGTGAGCCTAGTGCTGGGGTTAGTGAGCCTGACGCGGATGCTCCGGCTTCAATACACTATCTTATTGGTGAGTTTCTGGGAAAGTTGCTTTTCCAAGTAATACTTAAACAGCAGTCCTTGTTCATATTGTAAGCCTCCAGCTGTTGTGCGATCTCTGTGTCTCTCCAAAGTTTGCCTTTTTTTTTTTTTGGTTTTTCGAGACAGGGTTTCTCTGTATAGCCCTGGCTGTCCTGGAGCTCACTTTGTAGACCAGGCTGGCCTCGAACTCAGAAATCTGCCTGCCTCTGCCTCCCGAGTGCTGGGATTAAAGGCGTGCGCCACCACGCCCGGCAAGTTTGCCTTTTAATAAAGATATCCATCCTACATCTCAGCCAAGGACTCTTCAGAGTTTGATTTCTCCTGCCCATGACACGGGCAGCACTTCAATCAACTCAGAACATCCACTGACTGTCCCATGTCATCAGATTCTCTACAGTCAGGCTAGCTGTGAGTGAGTGGTGCTCTACAGGTCTCTGTGTTGGGGAAGAGTGGGTAGGAATGTATGTATACGTTTGTATGAAAATGTGGGTGCACACTCAAGGATGCACAGTCATGTGTTTGTGTGTGCATAGGTCAGAGGTCAGCCTTGGATGTCTTCCTCTATTTGTTCCTGGTGATAGTTTTTGATACAGGGTCTCTTACTGAACTTGGAGCCCACTGATTGGCTAGACTGGCGGGCCAATGAGCTTCATCCACTTTCCCTTTTGAGAAAGGGTCTTTCACTAGGATTGGAACTCACCATCAGCTAGGCTAGCTGGTCATTAGTTCCAGGAATATGCTCCTACTGCCTCCCAGCACCGGGAATACAATCTCACGTCACGGTACCCTGCTTTTTACATAGGTTCTAGAGATTAAACTCCAGTCCTTGTGATTGGCACTTACTGACTGAGCTGTCTCCTCAGCTTTACAACTGAACTCTTAAAGCCTGGTGTGTGTGTTTCTGTCTGTCTGTCTGTCTGTCTGTCTGTCTGTCTGTCTGTCTATGTGTGTAGAGGTTTCTGCTGACTGCTGGAAATAGAGCCCCATGTTTTGCAGTATCACTTTCCTCTTTAGTCAGCTCTGATTTTCACCAGGGCACTTCCTCCAATTGGAGGTTTGGGCTTTGGTGGTAAATGTGGTCCTACAGATGCATCAGTTCAAAGAGTGACCAGGCAAATACAAAGAGACAATGGGCCTCTGTGCTTGTGCTGTACCAAGTCTCAAACCCATCATGCTCTATTAGGAAAACTGATTTAATTGTCAATATGTGACTGTTGAGGTGGCAAAAAACAGTTACGTTGGTAAGTTATGAGACTATCAGGAGCTCAGAGAGTTGTGTATGGAAATAAGTCACCAGAGAGGAAAGTAGCTGGTACTGCCTTCAGGAACATGCAGCACACAGTGGCCTCTCTGACATAAACCACAACAGGAGACGGGGAGGCCAGAAGCAAACGTACTGGCTAGAACCTGAGACATGACCAGGTGAAATGTCAGTGTTCTAATTAGCAGAGAACATCAAGTAGCCTTTGAATGAGAAGTGGTGGCAGCCTGAGGATCAGATCATCATCTAAGTTTAGAGCTGAGCACTCAGTCCAACCCTGATGTTGTGCACATAAGAATATTGTTGGCTCAGAGGGCATGATGGCATGTCCAACCCATTCAAGATGGGGAAGGCTCTGGAGCCAAGGCTGGTACTCCATTTCTCTTCCCTCACCCACATTCTCCTGGATAGATGCTTAAGAAAATGTGGTAGGATAGTTTCCTTTATTTCTAGCTATTTCTAGACTTGTATTACCTTTCCTAACTTGAGGAACACATTGTGCTGATGGCTTCTGAGGGCAGCACATTACAATCAGCCACTTGGTGGACATAGCATCCTCCCCTTTGATTGCATTGATTCATCTTGCATTTATTCTTTCAAAGTTTATCTTTTATGTTCTCTGAAGGCTTTGTCTCATAGTCTTTTAAAAAAGAAAAACACCAAATCTTAAAAGGACATCTAGCAGCTCTTGTACTGCCTCACTGGGGATTTTGATAACATTTTCATTTGCTGTTTCCCAGCCCTGGCTGCGCCGTTCAGCCTCTGACCCTCCTCACTCTTTAACCAAACAGTTGCTGGAATCTTCTGAATTCAAATACTGTATTAAATGTTTGCTTAGGTACAAAAGGGACAAGGGCCAGGGGCAAGTGTGGTTCACCGCTCTCCCTTAGAAGGTGAAGCACAAAGAAGCACAAGCTAACATAGAACAGGAAACATGGAACCAGAGCGAGGTCCTAAGGAGTGGAGGAGGCCCACCTCAGATGGCGCTGTGAAGGTGGGCTACCTCCAATGGCGGAGGTGAAAGAGGACATCTCTGAGACAGTGCCTTCTGCACTTTGGTCTGAAGGAAGCAGAGATTCTAGGTGGCCCCAGGGTGTACAGAGCCTAATGCAGAGCCAGGAACAGCAGAGAAGCCTGCAGTGAAAGGAGTTGCCTTAGGGGAAGCCTTGGGAAAGTGAGGTAGAACTGTAACCTCTGGGCATGGTGTGCCAGGGCAGGAGTGTGAGTCTTACAGTGGCTTCATAAAAAGCCACCATGATGTTCCTACAGTGTCATCCACGTTCAGTTGGAGAAGCTTTGACACGGTGTGTTAAAAGTGGGATTCAAGGGAAACAGACCATGTCATATCCAGGGTAAGGAAATAAACCAGACGCATGGACCTGAGCATGAACCTTCTGATGGCTGACTTCCCAGCAGAGGCAGTAGTTCTGGCTGTTCTACTTAGGAAGCATCTATTTGTTATGGGTTTTTGTTTTGTTTTTTGTTTGTTTGTTTTCTCTGTATAGCCCTAGATGTTCTGGAAGATTTGGCTGGCCTGGAACTCAGAGATCTGATCTGCTTGTCTCTTCTCTCTGAGTACCAACATTAAAGGTGTGTACTACTGGCCCTGCTAAATAGATGAGGCAGTACTTTTTTTTTCTAACTAAGGGGGGAAATTTGGAATCTCAAGAATGAGGGTCAAATGCCATTAAGAGGTTGAGTAGAACGACAAGAAAGAGAGGTTAATTCTATAACATCACATTGCAGACAACACTGATCAGAATGTAAGACTGGAGGACAGTTGCTAGCCATCGAGTAGAATTAGCCCAGGAAGCAGTAGGAATGGGGACAGGAGAAAGAGGGTCCACTTTGCTCTACAAGCTCAGTGGTGGTATGAAGCTGAGAAAGTTGTTTTTTGTTGGGCGCAGGACTTGAGGAAATAAGGGGAGGGAGAGAGATGCCCCGAGTCCTGCCAGAGCTTGGGGCACTGAGTGGGCAGACATGTTGAGCATCTGGCTGTGGGAAGCCAGGGGACTCCAGTCCTCCGTGGTGGGGAAGGCACATTCTGGGGTCCCTAGGCCTCATGGAGGCCAGGGACGACAGGTTCTAGCTCCCGGGCATCTCAGGATGTCTCTGGATACTGCGGAAGAGCTGAGAACAGGTGGGGGCCCTGGGGTGGTGGTATTCTTTCTATATCAGTTCCTACAGTTACTCTTCTGTTCCAATGCCCATGCAGCTATGAAACGTGGAGGAAGGCCCGGAAAGCCCAGGCCACACAGGCAGGAAAACACACAGTCAGGATTCCAACTGAATCATTTATTTGTAACCTCAGTGCTTAAGCTTCTCAAAATGATGAAAAGCATCCCAGCTTAACCTTCCAGTTAAAGGAGCCATGGTAAGGAGGTAGGTAGTGCACAGGGCCGCAGACAGCTCGCTTGAAAATATGCTCAAGTCCTGACAGTGTGTGAATATAACCCAGCACTGCAGTGATGGTTCGGCCAGTGGGGATTATTCCAGAAGTGCAAAGAGTTCAGACCTAGAAAATTAATGGATATGATTGATCATATTAACAAGCTAAAGGAAAAAGATTTTTCCCTGTTTGTAAAACTAGTAGTTGATAAAATTCAGTGAAACTTAATTGCTAGTAAAATTTAAGAGATTTCCTTAGTTTTAAACATGTGTGGCTAGTAACAGATTTGAGAGAACACTGTGTGTGTGTGTGTGTGTGTGTGTGTGTGTGTGTGTGTGTGTGTTGTTTTTGTTGTTGGGTGGTGGCCATGTTTTCTTTCCTTTACTTTTTTTTTTTGACAATGTTTCTCTGTGTAGCCCTGGCTATCCTGGAACTTACTTTGTAGACCAGACTGGACTCACCTCAGAGATCTGCCTACCTCTGCCTCCTGAATGTCTGGCACTGAAGGCGCATGCCACCAGTACCTGACCAGGAAGGACACAGAATATTCTGATTAAGTTTCTACCTTACATTCCTACCAGCAGTGTATAAGAGTTCTCTTCTGGGCATCTTCTTCTGCATTTGTTAGTATTTATTTGCTTAATGATTATTTAATCTTAATGTGGTTTAATTTGCATTTCTCTGGTGGCTATTGAAGTTGAACTTTTTTTTTCATATATTTACTGTCCATTTGTACTTTATTTGTGAGAACTGGATGCTTATTTCACTGGCCCATTAACTGGCTGGGTTGCTCATTCAGTGCTACAGAACATCTCCTACCCACTGAAGAGAAAAATGACATATCCAAGAAGTCATAGGAAAGGACAGACCGTGCTAGAATAGTTGCTAAGCAAATGAGGATGGCAGGAATTAATGCACACCTTTCACAGATTACTGAATGTTAATGGTTTCACCTCTCCAGTCAGAATGCAGATTAGCAAATGACTAAGAACAGGATCCTCAAGAAGTGTACCTCACCTTCACAGACGAATAGCCTTAAGATGAGGGACTGATAAAGGACATATAACCAGAAGGTACATGAGTGTCATTGTCTAATACCTAATAAAATAAACTTCAAATACAATTTAGCCAAATATACTTTTTAAAAACGCTTACTATTAAGGAAACTACATAGAAAAAATAATTTTAAGCATGCACACCAAACATAGTAAATAAAACAAACTGCAGATGTGAACACATAAATTAACCACAACACAGTAACAGGGGCATACTCTGTGGGGGCAGGGGGACCGCTAGGGATTCAGCCCTATGGCCTTGTGGGTACTCAGCAGAAGCTGTCCCGCCCAGCTACATCCCAGCCCCAGGGGATTTACTTTTGATTTCAAAACATACTACAGAGTTAGAGTGATCAAGATAATGTATGTTACTGGCATAAGGCTAGACATGTAGATAGAGTAGACTTCAAAGTCAAGAAGAAAAAGGGTTAAGTAAATATAAGCTAATTAATTTTCAGTAAGAGAGCCAGGACAAATGTTGATTGAGTAGTTTCTACAAAAGTGGATGGGAGGAGGCTGGAGATGTGGCTCATCTCACCCTGGGTTCGACTCTTCTCACCCATGTGGTGACTCACAGCTATCCAGTTCCAGGTGATCCGGGGCCCTTTGCTGACCTACATGGACAGATGTATATTCAAGCAAAACACCCATACCCTTCCCCCAAATAAATAAGCCACCTTTTAAATTTATGAATGGTCCTGGGATAAAATATTCCCATGCAGAACAGTGAAACATTAGCCTCACCCTATCTACAAGAGTCAGCTCAAAAATTGATCATAAACCTGAATGCAAAAACTAAAATCATGAAACCTTTGGAAGAAAGCATTGGGTACAGATGTTCCCGACCTTGGATTGGGGCAGGCTGCTGTTTCTTAACCATAGCAACAAAAGCGCAAGCGATAGATAAGGGGTTAAATTGGATTAGTTCAAAATTGAAAGCATACACTTCAGGTGATACTGTCTAAAAGAGTCCACACCAACAAGGCAGAAAGTGTTTGCAAACCACGTGTCTGATAAGGGAACTGTGTCTGGAACATAGAATTCCCACAACTCAACAAAAGTGTACCTCAGTTTAGACACAGGCAAAGGATTTGCAAAGAAGCCTCCAAAGACGGTCTACAGTGGCCCAGAAGCACTTTAGGAAGGTGTTCAGTGCCATTAGTAATCAGTGAAATCCATCTGAGGCACTAGCCACACCCGTTAGGACATCAAGGATCAGACAGCAGACAGTACTCAAGATGAAGCTGAATTCTAAGGACAGTGCTGGTGGGAAAGTAAGATGGTGTGCTGGCCTTGGGAAACAGATGGGAAGGTCTTGAGGATGTTTGTCACAGAAACACCACAGGACTCAGCAGAGACTCCACCTTACAGCCAATGAAGACGTATGTCACTCAAGAGCTTACAAACGTTCTTACCAGCTTTACTCAGTACTCCCCAAATTGCCCAGGTGCCCACTAACTGGTGAATGGATGGATAAAACGGGATGTACTTATATACTGAGGTATCATCCATAAAAAGGATTAGAGGTCTAATGAACCCTGAAAGGCTTTTCTGAGGAAAAGAACTGGGCTCAGTGATCATAAAGCCTAATTCCCTTTAAGTGAAGTCTTGGGGAAAGGCAGATACTAGGAAGTTAGAGGAGCAGTTGCCAGTGCACAGGGGATAGAGAACAGAGAGAGTGGCTGCCAGTGGCTGTGAAGTCTGTGTGTGGTCTTAAAAATCTGGAATTAGCGGAGCGACCTGGTATTGGATTTATAGTCCTATGAATGTGAATATACTGAAACCCACTGACTAAAATGCATATTTTAAAAGGTTGAGTATATGAATTATATTGAATGTTTTTAAAGGGCTACTTTCTGTATGCCTTTTAAATTCAAAACTACAATGGAAAGAATAAATGAACAATTAACTTTTTTGAATTTTTTAAAGAGGGGAAGCTGCTGTTCATTTCGCTTGTTTTGTGGGGCTTGTTTTGTTTTGTGTTTTTTGAGACAGGGTTTCTGTATAGCCCTGGTTGTCCTGAAACTTGTTCTGTAGACCAGACCGATCTTGAACTCAGAGACCCACCTGCTTCTACCTCCCAAGATTAAGGTGCTGGGATTAAGGACAAGCATTACCAGCACCCAGTGAGAGAAGAGAGGTCGTAAAACACAGGATCTATTAAATAGAGCATAGAGTTTGGATAACAAAGAATACCAGGCTAACATGGGGACACATTTAAATCACACAGTTCACGTCTAAAATTACACCTTTAAAAATACAATAAGTGAGGATGAATATAAACATACAAAAAATACAGATCTACTAAAAACATTCACCCTTATTTAATTTTTACCACAAAATATTTTATTACTTATAGCAATAATATTAATGATGGCAATACGGCTTTCTAGTGATATAAACAAATTGCTTGTATGTTACATGTTGTGACAAAGAGAAATGACTTCCATAGAGGAAGAAATAAAAGAACCCCCAGCACATGCACTGGGGAAGTAACCATAGTAAAGACGGAGTTCTTCTCCCGCTGGGGACCAGCACAGGTGGTGTCCGACCTGGCTGACATATCAGCTGGCAGTTTGGAATGAGCATCACAGAAAGTAATCTTGGCAAGCTTATAGAGAAAAGCATTTCCAGGGAAGACATTGGGTGGCGTGGCATCCTGGTAAAGCCAAGGTCAGAGCTGAAGGAACCTCCTTGTGCCTGGGATAATCAGACCAGGAAACTCCATTTTGCACTTCACAATGCTCTAGGCACACTGCTGCCACAATGATAACACCCCTGTCTCTGCGTTTCTCTCACTCCCTCCATTTGATGGGGGCAGAAATGTGCACAGCAGAGGCCTGGTCATGTGCCTTCAATGTTAGTGTGGAGGCAAGAAAAGAAGGCTCACCTACATTCTACTTCTGAGATATGAGGCCGGGCCCTGAAGCATCTCCCCAGTAAGAAGGTGCCCAAATGCAGGGGAATGAAAAAAACGACAGATTCCCACTAACATTTGGAATGACTAAAATTAGAACCATACTTTCTATCACAAACCAAAATAAATTCCACATGGATCCAGAATTCGAATGTAAAACTGGAGATCATAAAAGCATTTACAGAAACTATGCATGAATATTTATGGGATGTTGGTTGAGGGAAGTTGCTAAGCATGCTGTAAATACCAGAATGCCATTAAGATGTTTGATAGAGAATATTGAGTGACCCAGAGTGTGGCCTGGGACGTGGTGGAGTGCTTGCATAGCACCCGCGGGCCCTGGGTTTGATTCCCAGCACCACAGAAACAAGCGTGTATGTAAAAATAGATATGATTGCATCTTAAAAGCATCATTACATTTTAGTAAAAATAAATAAATGTGTAACCCTACCTCTGAAAAAAATCAGAATGGCATATGTTGGAATACAAGCATGGGTTTGTTACTGCTTGGTGATGGTTATTAGAGATGGTGACAAGGTT
>LR749595.1:844680-1030863 GCA_902729485.2 Mus minutoides | reverse complement strand
TTTTTTTTTCTTTAATTCTAATAATAGACCTCAGGATATTTTTCTCCCATAATTGTAACTCTTCTTTATCTTTCTTTTTTTTTTAACCTTCTAACACTTCCGCTCTTTCACCCAGAACTAGACTACCCTGCCATCCCTCTCACAGAACCCACAGAGAAACTTGTCCTTTTTGATGAGATACCATGAACCTGAGAAAGAAGTGAGTGATAAAGCATAGGGGGCATATTGAAATCAACAGTTGATAAATTTGATTTCTTTCATGTCCAAGAAGGCAGTGGTTTCTGATACTGCCCCATACCTTGATGGTGTTTATTTTGTTGCTCTTACTTGGGGAAGAATGGTATTTTCAGGAATGCAAGTGAATCACCCCTCTTTAATCAAATGTGTCCTGAATATTAGACATTGTGAGGCAGTAAAACTTGACTGGAGAAAAATTACCACAAGACAGACATCACATGCAGGACAGTTTTTAAGGACCACAATTGGAGAAAGGCCCCTGGAAATGCACAAGGGCCTGACTTTTCTCAAAGTCCTACATTCAGACATTGGGAACAAAGCCAAGAAATGTAAATCAAAATGCTTTCCGAAAGCCAGGAGAGGTGCTGTAAACCTGTGAATGGAATCCTGTGCTTTAGTCAAGGTTTCTAGGGACTTTTCAGAATCTGTTCCTCTTTGACGGAGACATATGTATTACAAGAAATGAGACTATATTGTATTGAGAGCATCATCATTACAGAGACATGGATATCTGTTCCTGGCATGTGACCTATTAAAGGATATGTAGGGTACCAAAGCACAGACAACAGTGAAAGATTTAAGAGTCTTAAGTTGGGAAGTTTATCAGAGTCTGCTAGCTTGGCTTCATGCTTCATATCCAGCTGTACATGAGTCCCACATGTGTGAGTTTGAATGTGATATAGTAGGTCTCAGGATTCTCTCAGAATTCTCTATTCAGAACACTGACCTACAATCTCTATGCGGTCTTTAAAAAAAAAAAAAACAAGCTGATTTATTTGTTTTATTGTATGTTAGTACACTGTAGCTATCTTCAGACACACCAGAAGAGGATATCAGATCTCATTACAGATGGTTGTGAGCCACCACGTGGTTGCTGAGAATTGAACTCTGGACCCAT
This sequence comes from Mus minutoides, assembly GCA_902729485.2. Lineage (NCBI taxonomy): Eukaryota > Metazoa > Chordata > Mammalia > Rodentia > Muridae > Mus > Mus minutoides. The sequence goes on along the minus strand of LR749595.1, from coordinate 1,029,728 downwards.
GGAAGAATAGTCAGTGCTTTTAACCACTGAGCCATCTCTCCAGCCCTATAATGCAGTCTTGATTTATATGGTATGAGTTGTCCTTCACCCAAGACTACAAATGGATATAGACAATCAAAAAGAGATCAAGGTTTCAATATGAAAACATAATGATCACTGGATATTACGGACCTAGAACCAGATTTTTGATTATTTGTATCCATGGAAACATATAATGGCTTCTCTAGTTGAAAACAGGATGGGGGGGGTAGCATTTTGGAATACTTGATTAATTTTGCACTAGATGAATCTCTCCTCACATATATGCCTCAGGCTGATTTAACTCTCATGTCTGGCAGCTTCAAAGTGTCTTGTGTGAGTGACAAAGGGGCCAGAGTAGAGTACGAAAGTGATGTGAAGTGTGACGTTCATTCAATAGTGATAGAGAGGACCCTGTCTGTGCTAACAAGGAAGGGAAATCCTGCTTCTGCAGCATCTGGGCCGTGTGGATCAGAGAAGGTTGCCTGTATAACACCGATGCGATCTGCACATTTGGTGCATTCTCTGCCATTTCAATGCAGATTAAAGCTTGTTTCCTATGGCCTCAAAGAAGCATAATGTTGCTTGGTATCTGAATAGGTGGGCAACTTACCTTCACGATAATCAACTTCAATATAAACAGGTTTCTTGTCAGGGTGAGTAGCTGCCAAGTAACATCAATTCTGACTGAATTCTGAGGAATTGTGGTGTCACGGTTTTTAACCACAGCCGTGCATTTAAATGCACATGTCACAGTGATAGCTGTCAGTTAGGTGTCTATACCCTCCGGAATCCTGATGTTTGTAAGTGTAGTTACCCTGATCCAACCTACAGTTCCATAGCTGTCGGGAGAGATAGGCTTTATGTGTGAAGATTTACAAAACTTAAAAGGAAATTCAGCATTATGGTTTCTATAGCAACAGAAGCTCAGACACATTGTAGATTCACATATGCTAATGTATTTAAATCAGAATCCCAAATATAAATATAGTTAGATAGATTTAGAGTTGCTATGGGAATTGAGCTTTCTCTCTTTCCTTTGAGACCAGTGCATCAGCCTTAAAATCAGGTTGGGAAGAAATGCTGTTGGTTCCAAACAGAATGTACCCAGACAGTGTCAACTGGGTGTCTAAGTAATCGTCATTGAATCCCTAAGTGTAGATTTTAGTAAATCCTAATAGTACTTTTTTAAACTGTATTGAACATTGAATATCCCCACTGAGTTGCTCCAAGCTGTTGGTTCTGTTTTAAAATGTGACTGTGTTTCTCCATCTGTTTGCTGAGCAATGTACATCTAAAATCTAGGTAGACATCATCTCTCACCTTCTTTTAGAGAAAGAAAAGTTGCTGTACTTCTTTGTGTTTTTATGTTAGTTTTGTTTCTTAAGAAACGTAGTGCCCGCCCTATAGATGACTGTAAGCATCCACTTCTGTATTTGTCAGGGACTGTCAAAGCCTCACAGGAGACAGCTATATCAGGGTCCTTTCAGCAATATCCTGCTGGCGTATGCAGTAGTGTCTGCATTTGGTGGCTGATTATGTGATGGGCCACCCGGGTGGGGCAGTCTCTGGATGGTCCATCCTTTCATCTTAGCTCCAAACTTTGTCTCTGCAGCTCCTTCCATGGATATTTTATTCCCTATTCCCTTCACATGTCTGACTCCCAAAGATCAGAGCTCAGCGCTCTTCAGCAAAGTTCTTCCCATTGGACATCTGCCACCTAAGAGATAAATAAGAGATACCACTAACTACTGGGATACTGTCTTCTCAAAACCTAATCAAGCCTGTATTTTTCTACTTATGTGTTTGAGCTGCTATAGTTACATAGCATAAATTCATCTTATAAACAACAGAAGTACATTTCTTGCAAAGAAGGGGGCCAGCAAGTTCAAAAGCAAAGTGCTAGGACATTCAGTGTCTAATAAGAACCCATAGACGATGCCTTCCACTGTGTCCTGAGATGAGGCAGTGGTTCTCAAGACAAACTCTTGAGCCTTTTTTCTAAGAATGCTGCTTGCATTCCTTGTCCTCACGACTTCCACTCCTCTGGAAGGCCTCAGCTTGTAAGACTATCATATTGAGGGGGAGTTTAAATATATCTTGGTGTGGGGATGGGTAACAAGGTTTTACAACATGACGCCTACCTATAATGGTCACAAAACTACAGCATAGAATATAAATAGGGCTCTACCAGATCACACTTTCAGGACATCTATGAGTTTAGAATATCAAATGTAAGCATAGAAGCAGGAAGAATTAAGTAATGTCAAATCAGAGCCTCCAGCTCTGTCTTTATTGTCTGAGTTTGTTTGATTGCTGGGATGCTCACTTCCCCCCTCCCACCTCCCCCGAAGCTCTCCCAATCAAACTTTTTCATGAGCTTTAAGGATTGTTTAAAATAAAGAAGGAATGGGTCCTGTCCATGGGTATTTGTGCAATATGCAGTAAGCACCACCTGCTGTAAGCCTTCCTTTCAGGTTAGTGTCACTCACAACAGCCCTGACAGGTGGCTCTTAATATCAGCCTCCTTTTACCATCTAGGACTCTGGAATCAGAACTTCAGTAACTTGCCTGCATGAGAGAGATGGGATCTGAGGTGTGACGCTGATTCCAGAACCCTTGCTCCTCACTGGACCTCCTCGCAGATTTCACACACACACACACACACACACACACACACACACACACACTCACACACTGTGTATCAGTTGAAGGCAGTGGTATTGCTAAGAGGTGACCCTCTGAGTGGCATGCTTGCTTTTCATGTCTACAGCATCCTCATTTTTGACTGCAGTCATGTTGAGTGAGAAGACATGCACTGCATCTTACCATATTCATAAATGCAGGGAGTGTGAAGTCACTTGTTCCTGGGTGTTTATCTCTGGTTTCCAGATTCTCCCATCCAGATACATCTCTGAACAAATGGTGTGAGAGATATTGATGTAAAGAATAAGCCTCTCAAACAAAATTGACATATTTTTCCACCCAAGAGGGCTGGTGGTGGCCCCTCCTCCACCATGGGTCCTCTAATAACCAGTGTGGGTTGTTCCTGCATAGACACTGCCTATGTATGTTGAAATGTGCCTTCCGTATCATGGGCTACTCTTTGTCTCTGAATACATACAGTAAAGTGAAATTTGGCTCTTCAGAGGACAGTCAGCCTTGTCAGTTCTCAAAAGGAAATGGCGTCACAGTCGCTCTTGAAGTTCCTCCTGCAGTTCCACAAGCAGGTTATGATCATGTGCCTCTGAACCCACTTTTATTATCTCTTTATAAATAAAAATTATTGTATTATAATTTCTTAATTTCATTTAACATGCTGGGCAAAGTAAAAAGCTGGAGTGTGTGTGTGTGTATGAATATATATTGTATGTATGCAAATGTATGTGGATATGCATGTGTGTAAAAATATAAATTTGTACTGAAAAATATGGGTATATGTGTGTATGTAAATATGTACTGTGAACATATAAGTGTGTATGTGAATATGTATTATGAATATGTGTATATAGTGCACACATGCACTTGTATGAAAAATATATTTGTGTGTACGTGCACAAGCGTGTACATGTGTGTCACAGCATTATAAAAAGGCCAGAGGACAATCTTTAGTAGTTCTCACATTCCCCCTCATTGAGGCAGGGTCTCTCACTGTTTCTGCCCTGCCCTGCAGGCCTCTGACAGTGAGCACCCAGGACCGTCTCCCGTCACCCCTCTCACTGCAGGAATGAATGCTGAGATTACAGGTGCATGTGCCAAGCCTGGCTCTTACATGGCTTATCGTGAACAGGGTCATCAGGCTTGTGCAACCAAGCACTTTAACCACTGAGCCAGCTTTCCAGCCTGAAAAGGCAGTGTGTAGCACTTTACGTAGTCCCTTTAAAGGAACAACCTGAACTACAAGCCAGTTCTGCCCTTTAGTCACTGTTTGCCCACAAGCTGACACAGGGAGCCCCATCTGTCTGTTGAACCTGAGTCGCTGCAGTATTCATTTATGTCAAGGAGAAATCAGCAAATTTACAAGTCTGTCCAGCTGTTGCCATCATCTTTAACGCACTTCACTGTAACTTAGAAAACAACACAGCATCTGCATAGCAGCTTAGAAAAATACCAGAACAGCAAATGGTTATTATTTCTTTGGCCCCTTGCATTTTTTTGACAGCTCTGCTTGAATCATATTCGGTCACGTGGTCCTAAGGTATGGCTGAGACATTGTAAGGGATTCTGAGGGTACACAGTGATCCCAACAAGACCCATGTGTTTGGAGGAATTGCTGTCATGGGAGGAAACTGAAGAGAGGGTGCTCACTCCAGGAGTGTACTGAGGGAGCCCACCTGAACTGGCCTTGCGGAGCCTCTTCAAAGGTTTTCTGGGAAAAGAAAATCTCAGCTGAGACATAAGGATGAGAGTAGGGGCAAGCCAGATGAGAGGCATAGCCAAGAATATTCCAGACTGGACAGAACGTTGTGGTGACAAGAGAATGTGTTCGGTGTTGCCCATGTGGTAAACAGGTCCCTTGTTACTGCTTCCAGAAATAAATATGTCGAACTTGGCACCTTAAGACAGTGAAGGAGGTGTCTCACAGTGCAGCACATCTCAGCTGGGTTCTCTGATCTGGTACCCACACGCAGCAACCCAGCATCCACAGGGCCAGGATGTCATTAGTGGCTCACCTGGAGAAAGTCAGGAGCTGTCCTTTCTTGACCTATGGGCCTGAGTCTCTCTGGCTTCTTTCCATAGGCTACTCGTGCTTGGTTCCTGGAAGTCACTTGTACCACTCCTTTGTGAGCCTTTCCAACAGAATGCTTAGTCCTTAGCAACTGCTCCTTCACCAGCAGGAAGGAACGTCTGTCTGGTGTGCATGCTAGCAAGAGTCCTAAACGTAGTGACAGAATAGTAAGCATGCCTTCCCATTACTTTTGTTGAAGTCTCTTGATCCCCTACCACCACCATGTTCTAGGATGAATGTCCTACGAATGTGTAAACACCAGTAGACAAGAAACCACTGGAATGGGTGTCATGTTCAAGACTGTTTGTCACAGAGGATCACAGAGCTCATACTTTTATAGTGGGGTCTGTTGGGAGCCACTGGAAGGCAAAAGCAGTATTTGCTCTGCCTTATGAGAGCATACACAGAAGGGACGTGCTCATATATAAGCTTACAATCTCAACACTAGCTCTAACTGTGGAGAAGAGAAAATGGATGGTGGTTGCAGTGCGTGCCATGAAAACTTCAAGGAGGTATGGTCAACATAAAACAATGATTAGTGAGATATGGGAAGTGAAGGGGAAAGACAGTGTTGGGGACTGTTAATATACATGCATGGTTGGCTTGTATGCAGTTGGTAGAAGCCGCAAACCCTGGTACAGAAGCCAGATGCGGTAAGTAAAGGAGACTGGGTAGCTGAAGTGTGCTCTGCTCATCCTCTTACCTCCTGAGCTCTGACACTTTTCTGGGAAGTACAGACAAGATTGTGTTATTGGAAGAACACAGCAGGCTTGCCACCATCAGAGAATGCCAATAGGCACTCAGACTGAAACTGAAGACATCACATCTAAAGTAATTAAGTACAGAGGTACCCCAGAAATGGCCATGTTACTTCATAAGCTTCCATAAATGAGTCCTGCGTGCCAGGAAGAAATACAGTGGTGCCCATGATGGTGTTGTCATGGCAATGCCTGTGTGTCTTTATTCTCTGTGGGCTGGCTCCATATCAGCCACTCCCTTCCCCAGTACTGCAGAAAGCAGGCAAGGAACCGCTGCTGTCAGTTAGTGTTAGGATGGGCTGTGGGAACCACTCAGGGGGTGATGGAATCCTCATTGTTTTTATTTCTCTGGGGGCAGTTGAAAATACAAATTTAACCAAGGTGTTGATTGGTTTTGGCATGTAATATGTCTGAAAGCCGCATTAATCTTCTTCCAAGGTGTGAGAAGCATGGAAAGTCAGCAGTTTATTGCAAAATATACATTCCACATTGAAATAGCTATTTAAACGTTATGATTTCAAAATCCTGAGCCATTTCAAGACGTGAAGCATTTCCTTGCATTTTCCCCTCTGTGAGAAATTCCCTGAAACCAAAGTGACTCAAGCAGAATCTGGAAAATACTGGAGAATCACATGGTGCCTAAAAATAAGCACATCGTCGCCGGCAGGGACCGTGCGCAGGGCAGCAGAGACAGTATGTCAGGGCCCCCACTCGGGCATGCGCCGTGAGCTCAGCCTCTACCCATCCATCCCACGGGCTGCCTTTGTGCAGGCTGGTCAGCTGGGGGAGGGGTCCTCAGGGGTCCTCCAGTACTGCTTACTCTTCTGTGACAGCCACACCCTCCTCAGTGAGGGTGCCTGCCTTTCAGAGAGCCTCTAGAGTGGGTTCTCTTGGGGCAGAGCCGTTTATCATGTTGTGTAATGACCCCAAAGCAGTGACTGGGCGTGGCTGACTCCCCAACCCGCCTCTGCCTGGCTCCCCTTTGGCTCTCCCTATGGAATCAATAGCACATGGTATCCATCTGAGAATGTTTCTTTTTCTCCTGTTAACACTAACATTACACAAAACATAGATTGTGTAAAGATGGGCATCTGGCAGCTGCAGTAAATGGTGTAGAATAAGGTTTTTAGACTGCAACATCTCAAACACTGTCCAAAACAAAACAAAATCTGTGGTGGCTGTTCCAAGAGGAATGACGGCAGTGCTCCTTGCTGGCCTTTTGTGGGTCCGTCCTCACAGTCTGTTCTGAGAGCAGAGAAGTAACCTGTGAAAGCCAGCATTAAGACATGCCCCTCTGCCCAGGGTCTTGGATCCTGGAAGCCTGGGAAGACCTGGGCACCTGCCCGCTCTCCAGCATGTCTCTTTATCTCTACCCTGTGCATTCTCTCACAGCAACCTGAACTGACCCCTGAACTGGAGAGACAGAACCCAAACAGATTAAGCCTCCACACAGCCTGTTTCTCTCCCTACTTGCCACATTGCTGGTTTCTATCGCATCTTCATCTTGGTTTAAATCTTACCCTCTCGTTGAGCTCTTGAGGACCAAAGGATGACCCCTGCCTCTTGTGTCCTTTGTAGGGATCCTGGAGGACATTCTAAGAGCCATTACCCTCTGTGAGGAGTAAGACTGTTAAAACAAGGTGGCCAGCTTCCCCCTTCCAACACACACTCTCACATACATATGCACATACATATACACATGCACACACATTCATATACACACACACACACCTGGCCGCCGATAGCTTTTGCTACCCTGTCGATCCACAGAGTTCCTGGGCAGACTGTGGGAACCCTGCAGGTCTAAGAGAATAGTTGAAACTGGAGAAGACCAAGAACCTACCTAAAATCACTTCACCTCCAGCCCACCCCTCCTGGCACGTGCAGCTTGGTCTCCTCATCCAGCCCAACCCTCCTCGCACATGCAGCTGGGTCTCCTTATCCCTCCTGCTCTACTTGCAGATGCAGGGATGCTCTCGTTGGCTCTGTTAATTACCAGCTTATTGTGCTACTGTTTAGTGCCATGTTCCCGGATGGAACGGAAACTCCACACACACAGGCATCATTTGTGTTTCGTTCACTATTTGATGCCAGTATCTATTTAGTTTGCAAGCTACATGGTAATTGATTGATTGATTGATTGATTGATTAATGGAGAGAGGTAGTATAAGAACATGCTTGCACTACCTCACTCTGATACCCACTGTCGTTTCCTTGGTGTTTCTCCTTCACTGGAAGAGGCACATCCTATGCTTTGGAGCGCATAGTGGGCTTTGGAGGTTCCAGTAGAACAAGTCTCTTCTTTGAGCACGGCTGTATCCTTTTCTAGTGTTTGGAATAGGAAGCCAGTACGTTTGAATGCTTTGTTAAGCCAGATCTCATTTGCTGAGGAATGACATTAATAACAAAGTGAGTGCTATGTACTAGGCTTTGAGATAAAACTTGTCCAGATTTTAAGCTGGTGTCGTGGCACACAACTTTCATCTGCACTTCAGAGGAAGAGAGCAGTGGATCTATGAGTTTGAGGCTAGCCTGGCCTATAAAGTGAGTACCAGGATATCCAGGGGTACTTCAGAGAAACCCTGAGGGGGTTAAAAAGCCATGTTTTAAAGATTGTTTGTTTAGTGTGATTGTGTTTGCATGAGTTTAAGTATACCACATGCATGTTCTGGTACCCTTGGGGACCAGAACAGGAGGTCATATCTCCTGGACCTGGAGTTATAAGTGGTTACGAGCCTCTTGTTGTGGGTGTTGGGAACCTCAAGTGTTTCTAACACTGAGCCAGCTCTCTCCATCCCCAGGTATTCTGTGCTTTTACTCCCGTGATCCAACTCTAGAAAGCAACACCGTTCTTCCTGTCTTGAACTTAAAACCCGTAGGTGGCAGTGAGTCACCCCACTTAGCTAGCAGCAGGTCCAGGGTTCTTTGGACCCATGGGGCCACACGGCTCTGCTACTAAGTGCCACACCCCACAGTCACCCCAAGATGAGCTGACAGACCCCACAGTCACCCCAAGATGAGCTGACAGATCCCACAGTCACCCCAAGATGAGCTGACAGACCCCACAGTCACCCCAAGATGAGCTGACAGACCCCACAGTCACCCCAAGATGAGCTGACAGACCCCACAGTCACCCCAAGATGAGCTGACAGATCCCACAGGGTCAGTGTGGCTCATGTTCTGTGCAGCCCTGAGCTGCTCCACGAGGAACAGCTCCTATTATCAGCTGATACTAACTTATAAAGAGTAGCAACCTGACTTTGCCACAGTCTGTCCTGGTGAAGACAGAACCTGAAGGGCTCTGAATTTGAAAACCCCAGGACCTTTGTAAAATTCCCTTGGGACTGAACCCTGGCCACCTCTGAGACTGATTTTTTTTTTCCCCTTGCAGATTAAAATTAATGTTTATTCTTTCAATTTATAGAAATCAGTATTGTATGGAGTGGTCTGTCTTCTTGCTGTCTGGTGGCTCTAGTGTCAACTAATCCGAGGAAGGCCTTCCTGTGACCATGGGGTCTCTCTCTCTCTCCTCATCCATCAGTCCAGCCTGGCTGCTTTCTGCCAGTCCTAGCCTTTTGTTTGATTTTAAAGCAAGTTCATTATCACAATTAAAAGACAAAATACGTGTTCCAAGGTGAAGGGGGCCAGGAAGTGATGTCAGATTTATCCACAAATGATTAATCAATGCATTGGTGACGAATTGTCTGCCTGCTGTGTTTCAGCTGTTCTATGGGGTTTTAATGAAGGAAGCTTGTGGGCGTGGGACAGGAGAAGAACCATCTCTCAAAGTAAGGAAGCAGTCAGTGGCTTTGTGTTGGGGTGAAGGATGCATGTGTCCATATACTTGTGCTTAACACTAATATCCTTGTCATGAATATTAATGTCATGTAATTAGCTACTTTCCATTTATGGTTTGGTAAAAGGATTCCAGCAGATTATGAGAAGAGTTTCAAGAAGCTGGACTCCAGAAACTCAAATAGCCCCATTAAAAAATGGGGTACAGAGCTAAACAAAGAATTCTCAAGTGAGGAATATCAAATGGCAGAGAAGCACCTGAAAAAATGTTCAACATCCTTAATCATCAGGGAAATGCAAATCAAAACAACCTTGAGATTCCACCTCACTCCAGTCAGAATGGCTAAGATCAAAAATTCAGATGACAGCAGATGCTGGCAAGGATGTGGAGAAAAGGGAACACTCCTCCATTGCTGGTGGGATTGCAAGCTGGTACAACCACTCTGGAAATCAGTCAGGAGGGTCCTCAGAAAATTGGACATAGTACTACCGAAAGATCCAGCAATACCTCTCCTGGGCATATACCCAGAAGATGTTCCAACTGGTAATAAGAACACATGCTCCACTGTGTTCATAGCAGCCTTATTTATAATAGCCAGAAGCTACAAAGAACCCAAATGTCCCTCAACAGAGAAATGGATACAGAAAATGTGGTAGATTTACACAATGGAGTACTACTCAGCTATTAAAAACAATGAATTTATGAAATTCTTGGGCAAATGGATGTATCTGGAGGATATCATCCTTAGTGAGGTAACCCAATCACAAAAGAAGTCACTTGATAAGTCACCGATAAGTGGATATTAGCCCAGAAACTTAGAATACCCAAGAAACAATTTGCAAAACACAAGAAAATCAAGAAGAACGAAGACCAAAGTGTGGATACTTCATTCCTCCTTAGAATAGAGAACAAAACACCCATGAAAGGAGTTACATAGACAAAGTTTGGAGCTAAGATGAAAGGATGGACCATCCAGAGACTACCCCACCCGGTGATCCATCGCATAATCAGCCACCAAACCCAGACACTATTGCATATGCCAGCAAGATTTTGCTGAAAGGACCCTGATATAGCTATCTTGTGTGAGGCTTTGTTAGTCCCTGACAAATACAGAAGTGGATGCTCATAGTCATCTATAGGATGGAAAACATGGTCCCTAATGGAGGAGCTCGAGAAAGTACCCAAGGAGCTGAAGGGGTCTGCAACCCTATTGGTGGAACAACAATATGAACTAACCAGTACCCCCAGAGCTTGTGTCTCTAGCTGCATATGTAGCAGAAGATGGCCTAGTTGGCCATCATTGGAAAAAGAGACCCCTTGGTCTTACAAACTTTATATGCCCCAGTACAAGGGAATGCCAGGGCCAAGAAGTGGGAGTGGGTGGGTAGGGGAGCAGGGCGCGGGGGTGGGGGGGGTGGGGGGGGGGATAGGGAACTTTCGGGATAGCATTTGAAATGTAAATAAAGAAAATATCTAATAAAAAAAAGAGAGAGAGAAGCGTTTCTAAAGTCTTAAGAGAGATGACACTGCTTTCCTTTGCTTCTTTCTCCTTCCTGAACTTTACCCAGCCTCCTTTCTCCAAAATGCAGCATTTTTCATACACATCAAGCAAGCTACTAATTACAGACATTAGACACAGCGATGCTCTGACTCCATCAAGACACCGAATCAAGCCACTCGCTCCTTTTTACAACTGTGGTTAAAATATCTTAGAATCATATTTATGCCCCAAATCCTAAAAGCATTCATTAAGATGGGACTGCTCAAAGACAGGCATTGTGAATCATGTCCATCTCCGGTAGGGAAATGCTTGAGAATTACAGGGACTTGGGCAGAGATTATGTCCATTTTCCTCTGCTTCTGAACCCTCTTTTTATTTTGAAAGGGAAAATTGAGGGGGTGTAGAAAAGCTTAAGGGCAGGACAATTGCGTCTGAAACAGAGCTACTGCTAATTACGGTCTCAGGACACCATCAAATGTAGCTTGAAAGAAACTGAAGTGTTTGATAGCTGTAAGGAAAAACAAAACTCTGTATCTGAATTGTAGTCAGGGTGACTGCATGGCCTTGAAAAGTCAGGATGTTTTCCACGTGTGCACGCTTGAAGCACAAGACCTGGGCAGACACAGCAGCAGAATCGCTAGTCAGGATGAGCATTTGGGCTGCAAGAAAGGCAGCCACCATTGAGGACCTTGGCCTCCAAAGCCAGGATTGGCCCCACTAGATGAGGTGACTGGGTCAACTGAGAAGCTAGAAAAACAAATATTAGCTTACATAACTGGATTATAACTACAGATACTGATTGCTACATTTCCCTGATAGCATCCTTTGGATGGTTGGTCCTGTGGTTGTTTAAAGTAAAAGAGAAAAAGAGCAGAGTATTCTGAGCTGAGGTGAACTTGAAGGCACTACCTACTGCAGTCCTTGGAAAAGAAACAATGGCGTCAGTGAACGAGAGGAAGCCAAAGATCACAACTATCTTCCTTTACATGTGGTGACTCTCCAGGTGTGTGAGTTACATGAGAGTCCTTTCCGTGTGGTGACTCTCTGGGTGTGTGAGTTATATTAGTCACAGCACGTGATGTTTCAAGCACCCACTCTGCATCCCCATGAAGAGGAGCTGACATGTGATACTCAGACTTGTATGTGATGTGATGCTGAGATGTCCTTATTCTGTACTTCATGCTTATCACTAGGGCGACATCCTCGTTTGTCATTGATTTTTCTCTATCTGCTTCTCTCCAAACAATCTAATGAGAATTCCAAAACCTCCCTCATTTGAAATATCAAATGAAAAGTCTTTTTGATCTGTTGCTAGGTGTTTCAAATGTGTGCTCCACTCCTTGTCCTCCATGTGGGAGCTGTGCTTCTGCCCCTCCCCGTGTGTACGTGTGTGTGTGTGTGTGTGTGTGTGTGTGTGTGTGTGTGTGTGTGTGTGTAAATGAGTGTGTGAGAGAATATGTGTGTCTATAGAGTGTGAGAGAAAGGGAGAGCGTGTATGTGTGAAAGACTGTGTATGTAATACAGTGTGTATGAGAGTGAGATAGTAAGTGTGAGTATGTGTGAATAAGTGTGTGAATGAGTGTGGCTGAGAGTATGTGAGAGAGAAAGAGAGTATGTGTGAGAGTATGTATATGTATTTGTGTGAGTGTGTATATGGCATGTATGAATGAGTGACAGAGTATGTGAGAGAGTGTATATGGGTGAGAGAGAGAGAACATGTATGTGTGATATATGTGGTATGTGTGTGAATAAGTGTGTGAATGGGTGTGACAGAGTATTGAGAGAGAGTGTGTATGTGTGTGTATGTGTGAGAGTATGTATGCGTGTACTATGCCTTCCTCTTTCTCATCTTGGAGGTCCCTGAGGGATACTGATGTAGACTACCATGAAAGACCTGGTTCCTGGGTCCCAGCTGGCCTTTACAGGGTCCAAGAAACCGGTGCTATGTGAAGGCTGAGCCCATGGGCTGGGAGAAACAGACCCACAGAGAGGTTCTGCTGAGCTCTGGCCACAGTGAGGATGTGTTCCCACAAGCAAAGACAGTTTAGCTACAGCCCCACAACCACCAGCTCTGACCTCTCCCATGAGCCATGTATGTCACCCCAGCCTCTGTCCCTTTGCGACGGTCTTTCCCCTCTGTAGCTAACAGTTCAGTTTGCTTCAGATTTCATTTGACAGTACCCTGCAGTCACAGTGGTAGCTCTGCGTGGACAACCTTTAACAACCTTCTCCCTCTTCCCTGTTCTTTTCTCTTGGAACTGATATCAAAATGACTTCCTAGTAACCTGAGCTTAGTCACTGCCACATATTTTGGTGACCTACTTAGGGAGAACTGCCTGGAGAAGTGTATATGCACTCTCTTAGGAAGGCCCTTCTGTGAGCAGAGGCCAGTGACAGAGATAAGGACAGCCCGGCACCAACCACCTGGCTCCTAACCCAGACATCAGCTGACTGCACTCACTCTGTCAGCGGACTGGCCGGATTCCACGTGGAAAGAACCCCACATCATAACTTACAAAGGGGGCCTGGAAAGAAAACAGAGGGAGGACCCAGCCAGGAAGCTGACGCCCAAATGGTTTCTTTCTTGTTGGCTCTTCCAGTCGGTGACTTTGACGTTGGCATGAGTACCTCAAAGCTTCTGTGTGTCACCGCTGGTTCGCTGCCTCTGCTGGGTGTTCTGGCTGTGCACAGAAGGCATCCAAGTCGGCGCTGCACTCGCTATACTTATCAGTGGCAAACAAAACAGATGCAGTGCCAGCCTGATGGAGTTCCGTCCAGTGCAAGCGAGGCATTCAGGTGTCACCACAATGGTGCAGTAGGTATAGCCTCTGAGGAAAGTTGGCACTGTGCCCTCCAAGGATTGGGCAGCACAAGCTGAGACCTGAAGATAGGATGGAGGTCCTAGTTACTCAAAGGAGACAGATCAGACATGGGGGAAAGAGGGGTGCTGCATACAGAGGAGTGACAGATATAGCCCCAGTGTGACAGGCATGGCATCCCAGAGCACTGGCCTGTTCCCAAGAAAGCCAAGAGGGTACCATACCTGGGGAATCTTAGGTGACTGTCTCTCTGGGAGAGGCTGCACCTTTATCATTTTAGCAGTCCTTGTGCATGGCCGTGGCAGACATTTAATATGAGTTTTTAGATAAGAAGCTCTCTGTAACCTTTCCCTTAGACTTCTATCTATTCAAATGCCAATCTTGTTAAAAACTGAAAGGGCTTCATCCTTGCAAAAGTGGTCTTCCCGGCTACTAGGCTGGTGTCTGCCTGCTCCTACATAGCCTGTTCTCCAGCCAAAGGAGCCGTGCAGCAGAACTGGGAAGTCGGGTTCTGGAATTCTGTGTGGGCCTCTCCAGAAGTTTGTCTATTCTAAGTAAACCACACTTCCCTGGTGCCCCGAGCCCACTCTGTACCTAGTGAAGTCTCTGGGCCCACTGAGTGCCCTTGTCAGAATGCACACTGATTTAGGTCATTCACATCTAATCGTCTCAAGTCTCTTAGCCCTTCCCTGTGCTTTGAAAGAAGATTCCTTTCTTTTTGTTGTAACAAAAGGGCATATTTTTTAAAGGCTGTGACATCGTTAAGACTTCCCAGAGGTGTGGATGACTCCCATTTGTAACCAGTGACTCCAGGCACCTGAAGACACATCATATAAATGTTACAGCTTTTCTGTTGTCTACGTTGTAATTAGTGTGTTGGTTGAGACTTGCTGCTGCTGCTGCCTGCCCGCCTTTATAATCCCTTGCCTCTGTCAGAAAGTCTAGAAACTGAAGTTGGAAACCACAAACCAAGTTTTAATTGCCTGTTTATCTATTTATCTAAAGTTGTTCCTTTACCAAAATGTATGTAGCCTACCATTTTACAAGGCCCTGAGGTTGCTGACATGAGTAAGACATGTTCTTTGCCCTCTAACAACATTCTGGAAGGGGAGAGGATGAAAGATCATGGTGGAAATTTTAATTGGGCAGAGGGAGCACACAGGAGATCCCGTGTGGACAGGAGATGCAGAAGTATTGCCTGTCTGGGACTGTGTCCTAACGACAGCAGTGTTGCCTGTCTAGGACTGTGTCCTAACGACAGCAGTGTTGCCTCTCTAGGACTGTGTCCTAACGACAGCTAAGGGCTGAGGGTGCATCCCAGGAGAGTGGCCGGCTCCTACTCTGAAGCACACCGGTTTCTCTGTGTAGACCTAGCTGCTTGTGTTTTGGCTGCAGAAGCCATTCCTATGCCTGTGCTGGGTTCTAGACGGTAACTCCACTCTTGGTTGAGTGCCCAGTGGGTGAAGGCTTACCTGAAATAACAGTGTGCTGTTATTAGGAACTTGGTAAACCTCCAGCTATGAAAGCCCCCTCTTTACATGTCGTATCTCCCATCTAAAGCCCAGCACCTGTTCAGGAACAGCTCTGGAGTTTTCTCTCTACTCAGGTTCCACATATCTGTCTTCTAGCAATTCCTCAGCTTTCCCTGGTGGTCAGTTTATAAGCCCTTTACACCCCTCTCCCCCGCCCCCATGGGCTGATAGACTTCATGTTCCAAGGCATTTCATAACTTATGGCCATCATTCCTCATGGTAGGCAGGCTGCCCCCGCCAAGCTGGTCCTTGTGCCCCTTGCCCTGAGCGTCTTCGAGTCTTGCCACAAGCTGTCCTGCGCTCATCTTTCCAGTTCTGTGCCATCAGCAGCTTTGCAAGAAGCCCTTTTGTTGAAGAGTGACATTTAGAAACCAAGAGTGAACCTCAGGGTGCTCATTACCATGTAATGTCACCGTCCCTGTCCTTCCCTTACAGAAGCTACGGAGTATACTGTACAAGAATGCGCATACCTGCGTTCCAGTGTTTCTTCTAAAGTATGAACCTCTCATGAGACCTTTGCTCTTAGAATAATAATTTGTGGTGACTAAAGAATGTTTCTTGTCATTTACTTCTAACCGTTCATGTGAATGCAATATGTGTTTTTACACTGTCATGTGTGGGGACACATGCATACATGCGCCATAGTGGAGGACAGAATATAACTTGGGGTGTTGGTCCTCAAATTCTCTCTTACTTGAGACAGGGCTCTCCATGTTTGTTACAGAGTGAGCCTGTCTCTACCTCCTGTCAAACAGTAGGAGCCCAGGGCTATCACATCTGGCTTCAGAGAGGTTCTTGGGATTTGAACTCGGGTCCTCAGGCTTAGACAATAAGGATTGACTCACTGAGCCATCTCCGCAGCATCCACAGTCTTTCCTCTTACTCAGGTTCACTGTGGCTGTGCTCAGAGGCCTGGAGGGAAAGGGTTAAGGCCTGCTTACTGGAGCAGCTGCTGGCCAGGCTCAGTGCATTATTGCCCCAGGCTTGACACTGTGGCTTTTGCTGAAGCTGATCGCTCTGACTGCATTGAGGAGGGGTTGCCACATTGCTTGTGGTTTTTAGGAAGCTCGTTTTTATATCCTGCATTTGCAGCGTATCTGAAAATCTTCTTTCATGCTGTCTGTACTCATAATGTATTCTGCTTGCTTCTAGGCGCGGCTAAGTCAAGTCCTGCATCTAAGCCAGGATCCACACCTTCTCGCCCCTCGTCTGCCAAAAGGGCTTCATCCAGTGGCTCTGCATCCAGATCTGACAAAGATTTAGAAACGCAGGTCATACAGCTCAACGAGCAGGTAACTCATCGCCTCCACCCTTGTCTCTGGAAGCAGTGCTGTGTGTGAGGGGTGAGGAGGTCACGCCCGCAGGCCTGGGGTAAGGGAGAGAAGGCAAGACAGCCAGTGAGACTAGGAGGACCTGCTCAAGAAGCCGGTGACGAGCGGTATTAGTCACCAAGCTTGGCGCCAAGCATGAGGCTGTGGGATGTGACACAGCCTGATGCAGGCCGCCCTCCTGGCTCCCTGTTCCTCAGGGCCCATCCTGAACTCCAGGCCTAGCCTGCCCACTCCTGGTCAGTCTAAAAAGAGTCTAAAAAGAGAGGCTTCCTCTCCATCCCTTCCTTCCTTCCTTTTGGCATCTAGTGGTTGAGCCCGTTTTATGTGATGAAGACCATGCTTCACTCCCGTGGTCTAACGGGAGCAAAATGGGTGACACCATGCCCTCATTTAAAGCTACTAACAACAGTTACACACCAGAGCTAAGTACTAAAATTAAATAAAACACCAGTCCTCTACAGTGGCCTAAGTGGGGTGCCTGGGAGCCCTGAACAATGACAGCTGTGTATTAAGTAGACATTTCCTCTGCCCTAATAGCCCCTTATAATTATGGTACACCTAGCTATACCAACTGACATTTCTAACTTAAAACCTTAAGTACGGAAGTGAGGTGTGGCCTTGTGGTAGAACACAGATCTGGCAAGCAACAGACCCTGGGTTTGGTCCAGATGTATAGGTATGTTTTCTAACTTGTAATGCCTAATTTTTTTTATACAGCTTAAGAATAGTAAAACACTGGGCAGTGCTGTGTCCACTGTAGAAGCCACCTGCTTCCTGCAGCAGGGCCCTGTTATTGTGAAGGAACCTGTGACTGCGCATTCTTAGGCTGTACCCAGCTACTAGCCGAGTCTGTCCTAGTCATGATTCTTCTGCTTGCTAAGGCAGGAGTCTGGAAAGTGTGCGGTTTCCTCAGGAGTTTGTCACAGAGGCAGACGGCAGCCTGACAAGGGGGCTGCAAGTTAGAAACATTAGCACTTGAGGTAAAATCTTAAGCCACCTTTGGACGCGGATTGGATAGCTGTGGAATGTTCAAGTTACCTGCTCATCTCCTGTTAGAGCCAGAGGGCTTTCAGTAATGACTTTTGCTCAGATTAAACAAAAAACAGGAATGAGCCTCAGGCCACAAGATTAAGACTTCACACAAGCCTGAGTAACCTGGTGGAAGTCAAGCCAGAGTTCATCCATCGCCCCTTCCCATAAGCAACTCGAATTTTTCTGCGGTCATTAGAAGCTCACGCTCAGCTTCCTGTCAGTGTCCTCGCTCCCTCTCCTCCATACACCACAGCAGCCCAAATTCTGACCACGTGGAAACCTCCAGTCCCTTAGTTGTCCCTACGGCCTTGTGGCCTACACGAGACAGGCACTTCTTCTCCTTGGGACTGGCTCTAAGCTCCATAAACTCTCAAATCACATACAGAGGGTCTGTTTACAAAAGGCCTGGTCAATTTTTAGGGCCCCTCAAGAGAGAACAGAGGGACAAGAGAGGGGAATAGTCTGCCTGTTGTCCTTCCCAGAATACTTCTGAGAGAGGCTTCCCTCTGGTTCCTGTCCCAATACCTTGCTGTTGAGGAGATCAATATACCTACCTCCCCCACCTCCACCCCGTCCTTCAGAGGACAGGTGAGTCACAACCTAAACTAGGCAGATACTAAGTTCTCCATCCAAGTTGGTTTTCCTGGTGACCCAAGTCTGGATGCCTACCTGTGAAGCCCCCAAGAGGAAGGCCCTGAGGCTCACGGGTGGCCACACAAGTGCCCCAGTGTTGGAACTGAGAACACAGGGAGAAGGAAGAACCGAGTGGAAATGCAGAGGCAGGACCATGACTTAGGGTGGTAATAGAGAAAGTGACAACTGCCATAAACCTAAGGAACTTTCATTTGCTGGGCCCGGTTCCTTTACTCAGGCAGTCTTCCATGAAATACTACAAAAGCACACTGCGCTGCACAATTCCAGTGATAGCCATGAATCCGAGGTGGAGGGAGGAAGAGGTGTAAACAGAAGATTAGGCACTCCTGGTCAGTGGGTTAGCCAGCAGGAAGTGGATGGGAGTCACTGCTGTCCCGGCGCCGCCTCCGGGAGGACACATAGTCTGAGGACACCCCTGGGAAGAGTTCGGAAAGCTGTGGAAGGAAGCTTCTGCTATGGGGCCTTTGAACTTGACTTTTCTCGGCCTCTGCCACCTACCCATCTGCTGTGACCTGTGAGGAGAGAGGCTGGCATTTGTCTATAATTCCATCCAAATGGAATTAAATTTGCCACCTGACCGCTGATCATTTAAAGTAGCTACTGGCGAGGTAGGTAGGTAGGTAGATGGATGGATGGATAGATAGATAGATAGATAGATAGATAGATAGATAGATAGATAGATAGATAGGTAGATAGATAGATAGATAGATAGGAATAGATAGATAGATAGATAGATAGATAGATAGATAGATAGATAGATAGATAGATAGATAGATAGATTTGCTTTGTTGCCCAAACTGGTGTTAAAAAACTCACATCAATTCTCCTGCCTCAGCCTCTTGAGTACCAGAATTACTGGTATGTATGCACCATCATGCCCAGCTGCCGTTAGTGTTTATTGGGGTTGGGGGTGTTGGCAGGTCCTTCTCTAAAACATCAGTAATCCCAGTCTGGTCCAGCTCAGACTGAATACTTACACAGAAGCCACCGTATGCTCTGTAAACCACTGTCCAGAGGCAAAGCCTGGGCTTTGGAGGTTAACTCTCTGTCTGCTGTGATTTGAATGTAAATACTGCCCCATCCTGTGCTGTTAGGGGAGATTGTGGACACTAGAAGCTGAGGCCTAGCTGAAAGAAGCAGGGTGCTGAGTGTGGTATATGCCTTGAAGGGTTTAGCCCAACCCCACTTCTGGTCTGGGTTGCTACTGCCTGGTCAGCATGTGTAACAGGCAGCAACTGCTGGCTCCTATTGGCTTCTGCTGTCACAAACCATGTCCTCTGCTATGCCACCTGTGCCATGATGCCCCCTGACTCCGGAACTGCAGGTCACAATAATCCCTCATTGAAGTTGCATCTGTGGAAAGGAGCTAATGTCATGCCTCTGCTTGGTTAGGGGGAGCTGCACTCTATGATCCATCGGCCTGACTCAGTGAAGCGCTGGGAGGGAGCTACAACTAGGCTCGGAGACAGTGTCTAGAATTAGGGGAGGTTTTTTTCTACCTGAAGTGCAAGCTTGGTCACCTTGTATTTTTGCAGATGTGTAGTCTTAAAAGGAATGAAAATTCAAGGTTAACCTAAACCTACTCACCTTCTCAAGTAGCTATATGAGGGCATCTGTGAGGTCTACATGGATCCCTGCATAGATCTGTTTGCTAGATATAGGGAGAAGGAATGGTTGTGTGGACCAGTATGTGTTTAAATGTCAGTACTTGCAGAGATAATATACCAAAGGCCCAACATATTAATGCACACACACACACACAAAGAGATTTATATTTTGTACCTTAAAAGTAATCATTAAAAATAATGTATGGAAATATATGTGTGTGTGTGTATTATATATGTGCGTGATATATATATATATATATATATATATATATATATATATATATATATATGCAAATTTCACCTAAAGAAAACCATGAGACTTCGTTTCTTCCACAGTGTCTGCAGTGCCATTCACTCTAGAAATTTCCTGTGACCCCAGGTTTACAGGACCACTAAAGGGTATACAAAGCAAATTAACTGATAATAAATCATAAAGAATTTTTATTTTAAGATAGTCCTTTGGAGTTAGCATGGTGGCACACACTCTTAATCTCAAGACTCAAAAGGCAAGAGGTAGGTGAACCTCAGTGGGCTCCAGGCCAGACAGGACTCTGTCTCAAAAGCAAAAGCAAGCAAATTTGCATACTAGATACATGGTGCTTCTTCATCTAACAGTACCACACAGGTAAACTAGTTTGATTAACTAGGGGTGCTAGTGTTTGCTTTCTGTAATTAGAGCATCCAGTTTCTGTCAGAACAGTGTGGGCAGTGACTGAGTGGAGGCATCTCGTGTTGGCTGGCAATGTGTGACATAACAGCATGCTCATGCAAAGTGTCAAAGTTCAAAGCCAAAGCTCCAGGGAAGGCATGTGGTGTGGCACAGGGGAGTTCTACCAGAAGCACCTCACATCCACTGTGCATTTGGTTTCTAATAAATTTTAATTGTTGAACATCACAGACTTTTACTAGTACCAGATGTTTTTTGTAAGACACACACACACACACACACCATACACACACACACACACACACACATACACACACACACACACACACACTCACACCATTTGGCCCAGAACTTGCACTGTCCTAGAAGTTAGAAACTTCACAACTTCAGGAGGTCCCTAAACCCACCCTGCCCTTCCAGTGATAACACAGAGCCACTGGAGCTGGACAAACAGAGGCAGATTGTCACAGCTAGCCTTCCCCATTGTCACCAAGATCTGCCTTCGAGATGACAGCATGCATCTGCTCTGACTTGGCATCTGAGGAGTGGCTTTTAATACCAGTGATCTGAAGGAAGAAGGGTCACTTAAAAAACACTAAGTCTCTTACCTTCCTTCTCAGTAGACTGAGGGAGTGCTTGAGTCTGGGATGCTGTAACAAAATACCCTAAGCTGGGTGTTGTGAGCAACAGAATCTTCTTTCTTACCATTAGAGGCTATGAGGGCTGATATTAAAGTGTTAGCCCATCAGTTGTCTGGCCTCAGTGGGAAATTATGTACCTAGCCTCATGGACTTGATATGCCAGGGTCAGGGAGAAGGGATCAGGTAAGTTAGGGAGAACGGTTGTGGGAGGGGGTGACTAGGAGGGAGGCAGTGTGTGGGATGTAAAGTGAATAAGTAAAAACTTTTTAAAAGATGTCAGCAGATCAGTTGTCTAGCCAGGCCCCAGTCCTCCTGGTCTCCATGCTGAGAAGGATCCCTAGGTGGCTTTCATACACAGATCTCAGTCACCTCCCAAAGGCTAGCCTACCCCATGATACGATCACATTGTAGGGAGAGAAAGACATCCTGAATCATAGCAACAAGATGCGGTTCAGCACATGTTACCGAGAGAGGAAAGGCTTGTCTAAGCGCAGGTACACAGGTGAATGGAACACCCTGACTACCTAATAAATACTCTAGTAGTGAACACTCAACATGCTCCTGAGACTGGCCGCCAAGCCTGTTGCTTCTCCCGTACCCTTGTGCTTCCTTACATTCCTGTCCGTGTCCGGCTCCATGTGTTTTCCATCATACACAGACATAGCTAGTTGGATATTTCTTACTCTACTTGGGGGTTTTCTTAACTCTACCCCACTCTTCTGCAGGTACATTCATTGAAACTTGCCCTAGAAGGTGTGGAGAAGGAGAGGGATTTCTACTTCGGGAAGTTGAGAGAGATTGAGCTGCTGTGCCAAGAACATGGGCAGGAGAACGATGACCTCGTGCAGCGACTAATGGAAGTGCTCTACGCTTCCGACGAGCAGGTGGGTGTGCGGAGCCTCCAGCCCCTGAGTACAAAGTGCAGCTCACCCGGGCATCTTAAGTACTTCCCTGGGGACTCGGTGATGTTACAACATAGCTGGCAGCCTTGATGGTCCCAGAGAAATAAATATGCTTGTCACCAAGATCTATGCTGCCATGCCTGTGGGATGTGCATCCACCAGTTAATTTGGGAGGAGGTGGGTAGAGGCAGAGACTAGAACTGAAACACACAGAGCGCTTCACCTTGAGCAAATAGACAGTAAGAGTTGTATGAAGATTTATTTTCTGAGGATAGTTAAGGGAGAAAACAATTTTTCCCATCCCTGAGAGCCCCACAGCCATCTAATTTTATTACATACAGACTTTCTGTAGGCAGGACTAATTAAGTGTACAGGGGAAGACCCAGCTTTGTGCTGGGCAGGGTGGAACAGACAGGAGTGTCAAGAATACAAAGTGAATCCAGGGCTATCCTGGGCTACATGAGACCTTGTTTTATTTTGTTTTGAAAACTGGAAACCAGGCTCGGTGTCATGTGCCTTTAATCCTAGAACCTGGGAGGCTGAGGCAGGTAGATCTCTGTGGGTTCAAGGCCAGCCTGGTCTACATAGCAAGTTCCAGGCCATCCAGGGCTTCATAGTGAAACCCAGTCTCAAAAAGGCAGCACAACAACAAAAGGGAAAGAGAGGAGATGGGAAAGAAGAGGAAGAGGGAAGAAGAGAGGAGCGTGGAGGACTGGGGTGGCCAGGCAATAGGGTCAGGAAGGACACTATGACCAGGAGTTGACAGGATACAGAAACACTGCCAAGTCAGTACAGTCTGTATGTGCAGGAGGAAGAGCCTGGCCTGAGAGGGTTGGAAGTGAGAGACCTACTGAAGTTTCCCTTTCTACAGAGCTGGGGGAGGGAGGCAAGAGGTCAGGGCTGGGTGTCCAGCTTCTCCTTACCCTAGGTCAAAGCTGCCCTAGAGGCCTGTGGGTGCTCAGAAGGAACTATGGAGAGTCACATGTGCTAGTGTCCCAACAGAGCGTCAGTGAGCCACCAGAAGGTTCATGTTCTTATTCCAGCCAAAGGCAGATATTTGTTCCAGGCATGCTAGCATTGAAACTTCCATCAGCTACAGGAACTGTCCCATGCTTGGGAACTTCCGTCAGCTGCAGGGAACCGTGCCGTGCTTGGGAACTCCCCACCATTGCTTTCTTTTCTCTCAAGTTGTTTCTGGTAACTTCTTTCTTGGTTACTAGAAGCTCAAAATGTGGATTTCAAAACCTTGGGACTCTGCCCAGTTAAGTCCCGAGGCCATGATGATCTCATCGAATGTGGCTCTCTGCATGGAGGCTGCTTTGCAGTGTGCCTGGGACCACTGTAGATGTACTGAGGTAGACCTCAGTTGCAGTGGCTGCCTCTAAAGCTTGCTTGAGATGACATCAGATGAGCACACCACATGAGGCTGCGTGTGTGTGTGTGTGTGTGTGTGTGTGTGTGTGTGTGTGTGTGTGGCTGCCATCTGTGCTGGTGGGTGCTAGCAGGAGCAAGGCCATCATGCGTGCTTAGATCTTCCCAGCAGTGCCCTCATGGCAGGAAGGAAACCTTCCTCAAAGCCAGAACTGATCCCAAGAGGGAGGAGACCCGGTGTTGGAATGTGGCCCAGTGAATTGTGTGACACCATTGAATTGCTGACTGAGGATAGGCAGGTGAACCTGGGCAGGAACTTTACTGTCCTCCAGGGAGTGGCTTGAGGAGGCTCTTCCTAGAAGTCTACACTCGTTTCTTTCTGCTATTCCAGTCCCCCACACCCTAGTGTACCTTGCCACCCACTAGACCCACAGAACAATTCTTGTACTGTGGGCATGGTTACAGAGCAGATGGCCCAGGAACACTCGTGCATAAGCGCCATCAGTGAGTAAGGCCAAATGGGTTCCCTAGACCCAGATACCTGGAGTCTGAGACTGACGCCTGGGCCTTTGTGCTTTATGGGTAGTACTTCAGCAGATGCTTTAATTCTCTTGAGAACCTTATCAAGTACCTATTGTCCTGTTTTTTAGATAAAGGGAAAGAGAGAAAAGAGCTTCGGTACTTTGTAAGCAACTAGAGTCTGAATCCTGAGCTCTCTCCTCCTTCTCTGTTCTGGGGCTGGGGGGAGTTTGGTACTGAAGATTAAACTCAGTCTTGTGCATGCTGGGAGCAGGCTCTACCACTGTGCAGCACCTTAGCCCTTGGATTATCATCAAGCGAAGAGAAATGTGTTAAGGAAGAGAGACGTGGACATGGGCACACCCACTTAACTATCCTACAGCCAGAAAGAGAGTTAGAGGAGCCAAGTATTATCCAGAGGGACATAGACTTAAACCCTGTGTGTTGCTCAAGCTGTGTCCTCACATGCAGTCCCTGGCTTAGTGTTTCCAGTTCAGGATACATTACATTGTAACTCTGTATCTGGAAAATTCCCATGAGATATCAGGCTACAGGAGATTCCCATGGGGAATAAGGCATTTGATACACATTATACCAGGAGTTCTTGCTGCATGTGTGACAAGACCCAAGAGGAAGGTTTCTAGGCCTCATTTCTATAGTAAGAAAGGGAAGATGTGTGTATAGACACCATGCTGGATGGGGGTGTGCCATGCTGTGCACAAGCATGTGTGTGCACACTGGCCCACTCTCCGTTCTACTTCCCTGCTGAAGGCTCAAGGAGTCATCCAAGAAACCTTGGAGTCTTCAAGCATCTGCCTTTCTCTCTGAGGAGCATGGGTCCTGCTTCCGTGGCAGCTGCCCTAAAGCATAGCCAGCACTAGGAGTAGGTCTAAGAAAGAGGCTGCCGACCCTTTAGAGCTTCCCTCTGGAAACGCATGCTCAGTGGCCTCTGTGTCCCACAACACTCACTCAGATCCTCCTTTTGTCCCACTCTGTTTGTCCCACTGTTGTGTCCTATGTCCAGGCCATTGCCACACCTGGGTGGTGGGCAGGTCGGTGCCCCTGTGGGGGTCTGGAGAGTATGGAGTCCAGGAAGAAACATCTCTATTTTGCTTAAGGCTCTTAGCTTGAGGATGCGTAAGCACCTGAGATGGCAAGTGTGTCTGGCTGTCTGGCTTTCGCAGAGTGGAAAGATGGGCTGAGGAATCAAAGGCTAGATTGCATGCGTGTGTTTCCACTAAGCTGTCTGAGCATGGCTTGACTTCCCAGGAGGAGTATTGACTGGGGGAATCTTCCATTTTTCTTTTTGCTGGTGACTGGTCACTGCCTCTTAAGAGTCAAGCAATCCCAGAATATGATGTATAGATGTAAAACTCCAGCGTAGAGCAGTGATCAGGTCATTCACTTTTGAAGTGTAGAAGCATAGTGGAAGTTTCCAGAACTGGTCGCCAGAAATACAGTGCCTCTTTACTATCCTCAGTATATTTCTCCTTATGTAACCTGGGCCACAGGTGTCTTGGCTTAATCACTGGCTGCCTGCCTAACAGCTAGCAGAGGAATAGCTGACAAACAGTTGCTCATTTCCTGAGGTACTGTCATGGAAGCTACTGTTAAAATGAACTGAAGACTGACTTTCTCCTCAGCACTTTTTTGAGACAGTCTGTTTCTGTCACTGGGGAATCTGTGCACTCCACTGGCCTTGAAATTCTACTTATCCGGAGATAGATACAGCTACTACCTCAGAGGAACTCACAGACCTAAGGAGGGAGACAGCCAGGGACTCAGCTGACTGGAAAATGTGACAGATTGTGATAAATGTGACAAAGAAGACATAAATAACTCGTGTGGGACACACACTGCCTGGAGATCCCAGCAGACGTCACCATCAAGATGGCATTTGGGTTGGAGGTTGAACTGTGACTAGGGACACTAGCAGCTACAGAGCCAAGATGGGAGGGAAAAGAGCAGCCAGCTGTGGCTGGCACCAAATGGGGGGCATGAGGCTAAGTGTCTCCCATTTTGGGGTGTGAGGAACATCAGCCTCTGGTGACCTCTGACCTCATTATCATCCATCGTGGCCAAGATCATCCTTTGACACTCTCTCCCAACCTGCCTCTCTTTCTGGTGGGTGGAATAAAAGTAAAGAAGAGTAACACTGCTCACAGCTAAGCAGAAGTTCAGGGGTTGCCATGGAAATGTTAGCATTCATCTGCTGGTGCACCAGTATACTAATCCCATGTTCAGCATAGGTTTTTACCTAGCTACTGCTGGGGAGCCTGTAGTGGCATTCTGAGTGTCATAAGCATTAGCAAAGCAGCTAAACAGGCATATTTTCTGTTTAGCTGTAAATTACACCAGTATTGTCCTAGAGATCAGCAGTCTCCAAAGGTGTGTGTCATCACCAACAGTTTCTCGTGGCTGACACTTCAGCCTGCTGGGGGGGGGGGGCCTTTCTCCAGCTACAGACTGCAGAGCCACCTCCTTCCTCAACCTGGACCTGAGGAGAGAGGGGCCTTGTCTAGTGGTGAGGAAGAAGGACCTGCAGCATGTTCCTGGCTCTGTGCTTAATGGAGTCTGGTCCTCCTGCTTTCAGTTTTTGGTCCTGCCTAGACTAAAACTCTGTTATCCCACAGTAAACTCCCAGCGGTGTTAAGATTCTCTGTAAAACACAAAGCACACCCCATGTCTGAGGCCACACATAAGAACAATTATGTTAGAAAAGTTTGCTTCAAACAGCTGAGGGCAGAGTATGAAAGACAGCATGGCAGATTGAGGGCTTAGGATGAGTAAGTTAGCATCCCCATCGTGGGGGCGGGGAGGGGGAGGTGGCTTGAGCGTGGCTGCAGAGGAAGCTGGGTAGTACCAGCACAATACACACAGAAGCAAGGAAGAAAGATGGCAGCTTAGCCAGAGAAACAGGAGCCATTAATACAGAAGCAGGGCTAGGGAGAGAGGCTTCCAGAAGTATCTTTTCATGTGGGGAATAAATCCTGGACCCTTCCTCATTCCTCTACAGCAGAGGACTCCTGCTCTGACTGAGGCCAGCACCTGCTGCCCTGTGACCTCCCACATGGCCAATTCCCCCTGTTTGCCACTGTTGGCCAAGGCTCTGACTCCTTAAGCTGAGAAGGCTACTACCCCACATGTCAAACAGCAGGCAAAGCACCTGCCAGAAGATGCTGCCAAAAGGGCCGCCACAGCAAAGCCCTTGGGGCCTGGCATGTGAGTGACAATCAGAGGGACACAAGAGAGAGCAGGATATCTGCCCGTACATGCCAAAGATGGGACAGTTCTAGGAGGTGGCAGTGGTATGGTCATAGGCATAGTCAGGATTCACATTTACCAAATCGTGTGCCCATCGACCAAGAGCCAGTGAAGGGCGGTGCTAGAATCAGCCTCAGGTCTTCAGTTTGACGTCACTCTGCACTTTCAGCTGCCAGAGAAAGGGTAACTGTCTATCAATTGTTTGAACATTTGAAACATATTCCAAAGTATTCTCACACCAAGAAATTACAATTACAGCTCACGTTTACCATACTGACTATGAAAAAGCACGAAGCTGGACAAGTTACCCATTTTTACTTACCCGTTCCTCTGTTAGATGAAATGAATGCAGTGTTGGGTTGATCGGTGAAACACATTCTAAACTTGCTGCGTGAGTAGAGCAGTTGCACTCTCAGCCCAGAGCCTCACAGGTCGCAGATTGCAGAGCTTGGCAGAGAACTCCACAGTCAGTGCACATAACCTTAACATTATATGGTCTCTGAGGGAAATACCGTATTGCCTTGGCCAGTAGTCTTGTCTTGGTCATTCGTTCTGGAATCCGCCGTCTTCCACTTGACGTGGCATATGTGGAACACTGTAGTGAGTGAGATGCAGTTCCGTTGAACAAGGCTACCCATCTCAAGAACCTCAGGATCCGATAGAAAAGGGATCCAGAAATCAAGATTCCAAGTGAGTGTCCTTGGGGGAGTTGAGAGCGATGGGTGGGTTTGGTTTCGTTTTTACGATGCTGGGGATCAAACCTTGTGAGCATGCACTCTCCCACATACCACAGCTCCAAGTGCGTCTTACAGATGCAGAAAACAGAGAGAAGATGTAGCATACAGGGAGAGGGCGAAGGCCTGTCTGAATTGGGTCTTAACTGGCTTGCCGCAGGCCCACAGGAAATGGCCAGGTAGGAAGAGCACAGGTGTGGCAGACCCGGAGTCAGTATGTCACATGTCTGCATGTGCCAGCATGCATGCAAGACTGCATGCATCTTGAAGTCCTTGTGCCATTCCTGAGGGGCAGTTAGCTACTCTCAGTTTGTCTCACCCTTTCCGCTTAGGTGATAAAGAACTAATTATTCTTTGTGACAAAATCCGAGGCTGAGACGATGCCTGTGATCTGCTTCAGTGAATAAATAGGACAGGTGGAGCCCTAAGTGAAGGAAAACTGACCCTATCTGCACCCCAGTCAGGAGTAGAAAGTAAGCAGATAGGGCCCCACGCGCCCTAAAGATGTGTGGCAAGGTCCTGGAGCCCGAGCTTCTAACGCAGTGCAGAAGGGGCCTCTTGGCCTACAGCAGCCTGTGAGATGTGTTCACACCCCTTTCCTTCCCCTCAGAAACTAACAAGTTGCATCTCTGGTGTCTTCAGTCTGCCTCAGATTGATGTTAGGTGGCAGAAAGCATCGCTTTCACAAAAACACTACCCAGGCATGATGACCGACAGCAACAGCGGGAACAGGAAATAGGTCACAAGCAATGCACGATGGGCTGTTGGGGAGGGACAAGCATCCTATACGTCTGCAGAGGCCTGGGGTGCTGTTTGAGGCTTCTCTGTGATTACAAGGCTGTGGAGTGGCTGTGTCTGGCTTATATTGACTCTCACTGAGGAGATCAAAGTACACAGCTTGTTTTATGAAGATTTCCTGGGAAAACAGTTGGAAGAAGAGATGAGTTCATAACACCCGGTGCTTGTGCTTTGCAGAGCGGTCCTCCTTGGATGGCACTGGGATGTGAAGGTATCCCTGTTTTCCCAGGAAGCTGGGAAGCATTTGTGTGTTGAGTTGTGCCTGAGGCTGGCGTACTCCAGAACCTGGTGTTTAGGTGATTGATTCATGCTGATTAGACCTGACATCCCACGGGGCCTGAAAGTAAACCAGTTCAGCTAAAACTTCTCCCCTCTCCCACAGGAGGGCCAAACGGAAGAGCCGGAAGCAGAGGAGCAAGCCCATGACCAGCAGCCCCAGCAGCAGGAAGAGTACTGAACCGTCTCATCAGCTCTTGACGCTTCCATCATGCGTGGGGACTTTGCTTACGGAGAATTGGAACGTGTGTGGCCTGGAGCGCAGTAGAAACCAGCCGTTCCCAACCTATTCCTATCGACAGTGATCTTGCATCCGCCAGCCATTGCTCTTGGCTCCCACTTCCTCTGCCAAGATGCGTTAGCAGATGGCCGTTCTGGTCAGCTCCCTGCCAGGTCATAGGGTCACATACCTTCAACTTCACCACCTGGCTGCTTGAGACTGGTTCTACTCCTCCCTCATAACAATGTCCTACCCCAACACCACCACCACTATCACCACCGCCACCACCACCCCTTTTTATCCTGGTGTGAAACAATGGTAATTTGATATATGGTATTTATATTGGCATTTTTCAACCCAGTGTCGGTAGATGTCACGCGCATTTGTGGTGCTTTGATGTTTGCGAGTCTAACCTCCTCTCATAAATTTGGTCAGATAATTAATTGGAACAAAGGGAAACAGATATTTGATATGAAAGCCATATGACAGTAGCTATGTCATGGGGAAAACAGTTTCTCCCTCTACTCACAACACTAAAGGGAAAAAAAAAATGGATTCAGAACTATGACTTCAGGGCCCAGTAGTGTTGATAGAGCAGCATATTAGACAACCACACCATTGTTAGTTTTCAGACATTCACTCCCAGACAGTACCATCTCAGCTTTGCCCTTGCTCCGGATGTCCCTTCCCCCCCCCCCCAGGTTCTCCTGTTATTTTCTTTCTCAGGGTCCTTTCTTTGGTGGGGGTCCACTCCCCGAAAGATGTTGTCATTGGCAATCTGCAGTTGCAAAGGGGGTAGAGTGGTCTCAGAAGGCACGAGGCTTCCTGCCTCTTCCCTCTCCCTCCTTGTAAGAGCTTCAGCCCAAGTCCTCCAAGTCACATTAAGGAATCCATACTAAAGGGGGACTTGAGGGTGCGTACCCTACACGCCAGCTTTCTGCATCGTGTCGGTGCTGGCTGCCCAGGTTGGAAGCGAAGACTTGATTGATAGCATGATTTCAAGGGAGAAGTGGGGCCACACACAAAAACACCAATGACCAATGACTCTGTTACCTTCTGGAGTAAGGACTCCACCCTCTCTGCAGCAATGGGCCCTCCTTGTCACTGACATTTGCAAAACCATGGCAATTCATAAACAGGAAACATTACTGAATTGAAGGCATTCCTTGTTTTTAACTAATATTTGCACATTTTCTTAGTCTCTTTCCTGATGGTCACCTGTCCTCCCCTTTTGACAGATGGCATTCTTTCCTAACTCCCTCCGTTTTGTTTGATTTTAACTTTAGGTTTGCTGTCACTGGTCATATGGCCAGCAAGTGCAGAGAAACAAGAAACAAATGTGCCCGCCCCACCTTCCACTTAAAAAAAGAAAATCTCAAAATAAATTTCTGAATTATGCATCATAAAGCTTTGAAATTTCTTTATTAATTGATGGGATACTAACCTTAAATTCTAGCGTTGATGCTTTGCACCGAGAGAAAGCTTTCCAAAATAAACCTTGACAGCAGCGTTGTATGTAACTGAGGTCCATGTGGAAAAGATGGCTTGTATTTTTGAAATGATCACAACACACTGTGCAGAAGTGGACAGATGTTCCATGGCGCTTGGTTCTGCTTCCTTCTCTCTCCTGCTCACTCAGCCCTGCAGCGCAGCACATCTCTCTGAGGCTGGAAAGCCTCGCCCCTCGCAGTGACGTCCTCCCACTCCTGGCCACGGTAGTGGCTGTGCTCCGTGCAGCATCGGGCTTTCGTGGTCTGTTGCTCTCCTGAGCTTTTTTTATTCACTTGCTTTGTTTTGGGTTTTTTTTTAATAGCTATTATAAAGAGGTACAATAAGCAGCTATTCACAGACACCTGGGTGGTTTCTGTTCCTGCCCAGGACATCTTAATAACCCCCAGGGCTGGGGAATGGCCACACTCCTGTGAATGGGTATCAGGGAGTCAGGATCTTTCTTCTCCCAATGCCTCTTGCTGGAAGCACTCTATACCTCTCCACCTCCCTGGAGACCTACTGGCCACATGTCTGAAAAGAATGTTCCCTGGCTAGTGTACTCCATTCTCCTTCCTAGTGGCTCAGGCCAGACCGTTCATCCATTTAGAGAGAAACTGTATCTCCTACCCGTGTGCCCATCTTAAATATCTTGTGAAGTGCTATGTCCCAGACGGTGCCATGGATGCTTTGGGGAATCCTTCGCAGCTATTTCCACCCCTGCCTCTGGGCACCCACCACTCACGGATGACGGAACCCATTCATTCTCTTACCTTGCATTCAGGGCACACAGTCCTCTAAGCCCTGGCCCAGCTCATCACATTGGGTCCACAGGCATCCCAGCATGGGTCCCCGCTCCTCCCTCTCAAGAAGTTGATTTTTTTCCCCTCAGTTTCCCCACACCCACTGTTGGCTGGAAGTGCTTCCATTACCACTGTCAGATTGGAAGTGACCGAAGCAGGGGATGAAGAGAAAGCTCACATTCTAAGTAGAGAAGCAGGAAAAATTGTTCAAAAGACAAACACCCTGTTGAACTGAGAGAAGTAAACTCCAGAAGGGAACCAAGATTTCCTCCCTTTCCTGGTGAGTGTTTCCATTATTCCGTTAAGGTTTAATATGCATTCGGATTACTTTTACTAAATAGTACACCATGAAGCTTTTGTTATATATTAAATGTAAACTGAAAGGAATGTAAACATATGTATTGTTAATTATAAATATCGATAAGTAATGGCATAATAGATGAAGAGGTCTTATTCAGATGTATCACATCCATTTTACATTACCCACCTATTGTCGCATGGTAGGATAGCTTTTTGTCTCTGAATATGTGAATAACTTGACTTGCGTTGATCTTTTTACATATTTAATAAAAAAAATATACGTTAAAAATCTGCCTGGACTTACAGATTCTTACATTCTTATCCGAACAGTTATCTTTACAGTGAGCACTTACCTGTATAACAGGATGTCTGTGTGGGTTCACAGATCAATCCATACTCTGTTGCTGACTTACACAGAGAAGGGAGGGTTTCTTCATATGTGTTAATGGATAAGCGTTTTAAAAGGAAGTACAGATTCTTACTTGAAATCAAATGTAATAACTGCAATACCTTAGAATTTACAGTTGTTACAAGTTTACCAAGCATCATAGCTAAGGTTACTGTTATGGGGATAAAACACTCTGACCAAAAGCAACTTGGAGAGGAGAGGCTCTATTTGCTTTACACACCTTGAGTCATATTCATTGAGAGAAGTCAAGACAAGAACTCAAATAGGACAGGAACCTAGGGCAGGAGCTAATGCAGAGGCCATGAAGGTATGCTGCTTCCTGGCTAGCTTCACATGGTTAGCCTGCTTTCTTATAGACTTCAGGACCACCAGCCTACAGATGACACCACCCATAGTGGACTGGGCACGCCCCCATCAATCAGTAGATAGGAAAATGTCCTACAGACTTGCCTCCATGAAGCATTTTCTCAATTGAAATTCCCTTTTCTCAGATGACTATAGCTTGTGTCAAGTTGGCATGAGAACACTCACTAATGCACTAATGATAACTTCCATCAGAAGGACCCAGTTGGAATGAGCGCTTTGTATGCTGTGGTTCTGTTACTCCCATTGACTGCTGAGTTTCAACAGCAATTTAGCAACAGAAGCTATAGATGGAATACAGAACCCAAAACTATTGAAATGAATGGAAAAGAAACATATTAAAGTTGGCACGGCAGAGAAGGAAGTTCATGAGGCACCAAGGTCAAAATATGTAAGAAACCTATGACAGACAAAGGCAGAAGTTCCTCTGACCTCAGGTTATCCACAGCAGAACAGAGCATGTACAGGTTTGGAGTCAAGATCACCAAGTGTCAGAGAAAGTAGATGCTGTGCAAATGAGCAGTAAGGAATTCTTTGGGCCTAGAGCCTCAGACCAGACCTTCCCAAGCTCT
This sequence comes from Mus minutoides, assembly GCA_902729485.2. Taxonomy (NCBI): domain Eukaryota; kingdom Metazoa; phylum Chordata; class Mammalia; order Rodentia; family Muridae; genus Mus; species Mus minutoides. The sequence continues at coordinate 996,624 of LR749595.1, read as the reverse complement.
CTGGACTTCAGTCCTTGGGAGTTCCTTTCCCTTTCCTAAACTATATAATAATAATAATAATAATAATAATAATAATAATAATAATAATAATAATAATAAATAATGAGGAGGGAGATATGTTGTCTTTCAGAAGACCCCGGTTCTGTTCCTATACCAACATGGTAATTAACAACCATCTGTAACTACAGGGCCAAAGAATCCAATGCCCTCCTCTGACCACCACTGGTGCTACACATGGCACAGACATGCATGGAGGGAAAACACTTATACATATAAAATGAATCTTTAGAAAATATATATAAATATGTGATAAATACAAGTGTGTGTGTGTGTGTGTGTGTGTGTGTGTGTGTGTGTGTGTGTGTGTGTGTGTGTGTTTTAAACTGGCCCAGATGACACTTTAGGACAAGTGATAGCCCCTTGCAGACTTGAACTACAGGTGGCTGAGGTGTGCCTCCAATGCCCTTCCCAGCCTGAAGGAGTTGGCTTTCCATCAGCAGCTTTCAGGCACCAAGTGGAGGTGCCTGTGCATGCACCACTCTGGCAAGGTTCTTCTGTTCTCTTTGGAGGATTTCTCGATGAGAAGTGGGGACATACCTGCACACTACCATTCTTGTCCACCATTTCTTCCCAGGGCATATGGGTGGCAGGGGTCTTTGAGCCAGGAGTTGTGAGATCTATGCTTGAAGTACCCATCTGCCTTCTTTAATTCACCAGCTCTGGCTTTGAACACTGGGTCCCGTGCTTCAAAGCCAGTGTAAATAGTGATATATGTGATTCAGCTTCCTTAAAAGCCACTTGGTGTACTCTAGAGAGTCTGTCACTCACAGTTCAAAGTGTGAGCTAGCTTGCTTCTGCCATCTTGTTAAATCCACTCATTTAGGAATGTAGCACATGGCTACCTATAGGAGGGAGCACCTGAGTCCATAGACAGAATAAAGGAATTAATAGAATCCCAATGTTTGCCCTGTCGAGATGCCTGTCAGTTCTTATGATAGCTGTTCTTGGTTGTCAGGAACATCTAAAAGTTACAAGAAGCTAAAGATAAAGGACATGCCTGTGAGGGATTCCTGCTTAATTTAAGATGGGGAGATTTGCTTCTAATCTGGATCTCTGAGGCAAACCTTTAATCCAGAGCTAACCTGGGCCATGCTTTCTGCTGGAAGCCTACATATAAGATGTGGACGAAGAAAGCTTTTCCTCTTTGCCTGCTTCCTCTTGCCTTCCTAGCAAGTCCATTCCTTCACCTGCATCAGAGCTTACTTGTTCCGGATTCCAGTGTCTATCAAAGACCGGCTGAGCCTTGTGCGCTGAAGAACTTTTGGATTCTTAGAACTTCCATTCATAAGCAGCTATTGTTAGATTAGCTGGACCACCGCCTGTAAGCCATTCTAATAATTCAGCTTTAAACCTTGGATCTCATGACTTGATACCAGTGCAAATATGCATAAATGATACTTGTTAGAATATATAAAGGATATATAATTGTTGTGTGTATATATTATATATGTATGTACTTCTCATACAATACTTTAAAATTAAATAGACAGCTTCCTTACAGTGAACATTAAGACTGTCACCAGTGAACATTAGTAATGCTTCCGGTGCTAAGGCAGTGCCAGAGGGCATCTCTGAACCTCTCTGAACCTCTCAGTTCCTGTTTTGTTGAACTGGGAACTCGTAGAGTTTTATAGTGTATGCCTGAAGGGAAGTTGAGCTGAAAAAGAAAGACTACAGATGCCCCGAGGACCTTCAAGCGTCCAGGACGTGGGCTCTCAGTGCAGGCCTGGACTCTGACACACCCTTATAAGCATCATGGCAGACCCAGCTGAAGTTAATAGCCTGACTGACTGGCTTTTTATTTCCTCTGAAAGAAGATGTGACATCTGTTCAGGTTACCAAATTTTAATCTCATAATCAGGTTTCTTATAATGTTTTGAACTCCTTTATCAAGACTGGGTGTAAATTCTGTGTTTCTGAAAAGTAATGACATGTTAATATACCTTTAAGTGTATGAATTATCAGTAAGAACCAGCCCTAGTCCTGAGTGCTCTTCCAGAGAATTACAAGCTAAGTGCACACTTCCTCCCAAGCAGTAAGTAACCTCATATCCTCACACCCATAGCCTTGCCTCAGGGCTAGAAGGTCATCTATACAAAACAGAGGGTTTTAAAGGTAGATTTCCAAGGTTGAGTGTACAGCTCAACTCTAGAACACTTACTTAGAGGGTTTGAGGACCTAGGTTGAATCCCCAGGAGCAGATTTCTCTTGGTAAAAGGTTTGCAACTCTGACTGCTAAGTGAGCCTATAGGAATTAGGAAGTACTGGATAATCTACTTTTTTATGTGAAGATTTTCCTTTGATTTCTTCCAGTGTGATATAGTTATTAGACAAATGCACTGTGACCTCCACTAATGGAAAGTGCCCCCCCAAAAATACCAAGTAAAGTGAGTTATATGAGTTTTTTCAATTTTTTGCAATAATACCATAAATAATAAGTTTATTTTCATATTTGTTGTTGTTGTTGAGACAGGATCGTACTGGGTAGCCTTGGCTGGCCTGAAACTCACTATATAGACCAGAATTCACAGAGATTCACCTGCCTCTGCCTCCTGAGTGCATGTTTGACCTTGTATATCATCATCATCTTCAGGGGTGTGTATAGCTCAACACACATGGAGGTCAGAGGACAACAGCCAAGAGTCAGGTTGTCTCTGTCCGCCATGAGCTCTGGGGATCACGTTCAGGTTATCAGGCTGACACAGAAAATATCTTTATCTTGAGCCATATCACCAAACCCTTTTTAGTTTCTTATGGGTTGTAATTTTAATTTTTTTCAAATCCTATTTTTAATGATGGTTCTTAAATGCTTTAACCTCTCTTATAGCCCATCACCCACCAGAGGTAGTGGGAAAGAAAGGATATGGGGGAAGTGAACCTGTTTCAAAAGGTTCTTTGGAGCAACTCCCTTCTGTGGTATCTAGAAATCAGCAGTTCAGTTCACAGGTTAGCAGACAGCTTGATTCACTCACAGACACCTCACAGATACACCAGCAGTCCAGTTTGGTATCATGGGGTTAGCAACAGAGGTGACATGACTCAGCAGAGACAGCCAGGCCTCAACCTTGGCTCAAGTCAGCAGGAGGGACCCAGAGTGACACCAGGAGAGTTCTTAGTTGTGTCTCTCTCAGAGAAGCGAAGATCAGCAAAGACACCAGACCCACAAGTGTTGCACAGCTAGCTGTACCAGTAAGCCAAGCTCTGTCTCCATCACTCTGTGGAGTCCCACTTACACCCTCCAAACATTATGTGTCCTCCATGTGCCTTGCCTCAGCACATTTATCTAATCAGCCTGAGTCCTCAGAGTCCCAACAAATGCAGCTCAACTATGCAATGCAAAGCGGACCAATACATGCGTGTTATTAGCAAAGAATCCTTCATCACATGTCCTTTCACGTGCTTGCTTTAGCAGAACATCCTGTCTCTCCTGTATCTGCTTCAGCCAAACATTCCTTCACGAGTCTGCCTTAGTCTTTCACCTGTGTCCACTTCAGGAAAACACTCCTTCACGTGTTGGCACCAGCAACACATTTCCATTTCAGTATGTCGAGTTTAGACAAAGCATGAGGCTGTATGCTTTTTCCTCCAAGAACTGTGCCTGCCAACGGGCACTATCTGTGATGCAGCCTCCAGCTTCTCCTTTGGTTTGTAAGACATAGGCTCTCTGGAGTAGTCACCTGACCAGAGGCTGTCACCTGACAGGGAAGGAGTGGGTGGTGAATCTTTGTGTGATGCTTGTGTTTCCACTTCAGTATGTACAGACTCATGGCTGTCATAGACACTGTCCAGGAACACTAGCCTGAAGAGAGGATGTGAAAGAGAGTACCAATACAAATTTTACCAGGGAGCATTTTTTTAACAATTATTTTATTAGATATCTTCTTCATTTACATTTCAAATGCTATCCCGAAAGTACCCTATACCCTCCCCCTACCCTGCTCCCCAACCCACCCAACTCCTGCTTCCTGGCCCTGGCATTTCCCTATACTGGAGCATATAATCTTCACAAGACCAAGGGCCTCACCTCCCAATGATGGCCGACTAGGCCATCTTCTGCTACATATGCAGCTAGAGACATGAGCTCTGGGGGTACTGGTTAGTTCATATTGTTGTTCCTCCTATAGGTTTGCAGACCCTTTCAGCTCCTTGGGTACTTTCTCTAGCTCCTCCACTGGGAACCCTGTGTTTCATCCAATAGATGACTGTGAGCATCCACTTCTGTATTTGCCAGGCACTGGCATAACCTCACAAGAGACAGCTATATCAAGGGCCTATCAGCAAAATCTTGCTGGCAAATGTAATAGCATTTGGTGGCTGATTATGGGATAGATCCCCAGGTAGGGCAGTCTCTGTTCTATCTCAGCTCCAAACTTTGTCTCTGTAACTCCTTCCATGAGTATTTTGTTTCTCCCCTGCATTCTAAGGAGGAACAAAGTATCCACACTTTGGTCTTCCTTCTTCTTGAGTTTCATGTGTTTTGCAAATTATATCTTGGGTATTCTAAGTTTCTGGACTAATATCTACTTATCAGTGAGTACATATCATATGTGTTCTTTTGTTAATGGTTTACCTCACTCAGGATGATATTCCTCCAGGTCCATCCATTTGTCTAAGAATTTCATAAACTCATTGCTTTTAATAGCTGAGTAGTACTCCATTGAGTAAATGTACCACTTTTTCTGTATCCACCAAGGAGCATTTTCTTTTTCAATTTTCTTGAGAGAATCGTTCTGAAATGAGACAAGAAGCTTCCATGTGGCTTTTACTTGAGATGCCGCAGCATCCACGGCTGGTCTGAGCATCTGAGGGCATGCCGGGAGGCTGTGCTTCCAGCCCATGGAGATCTAAAAGGCTCTGCCTTATTTGAGAGCACAATGAAGGAAATCAAGCAGCATGGTCTAGCAGCATAATTCTTAGTAAACAAAGACTACATTGCAGGTAACTCCTAGTTAGGACAAACAGTTTCCGTTTACTTTATAGTCTGTTTTCATGTAGCTTCACAAGCTCACCTCCAACTACAAGCTATATGCTGCATTTGCCAGATGGCCTTATGAAGTGCTAAGAAGCCAGCAGTGTTTCAGTCTCACATGCCTCTTCCCTACCTGGCATACAGGCGGCTGTGAAGTCCTCCCCTGTCATAGTCCACTGTGGCTGTCCTCTGTGCCACATTCCACAAAGCAGTGAAAAGAAGAATGTGGGGGAGGTAAATGGGTGCACAGGAACAGCCCCGAGTCTAACTGGGGTGTTTGGTAACACTTCACTGCAGGGTTTATGAAAGCTAGTCTAGGGTTCGAAGCTGTATCTTTGAGATTTGCATTTCCTAAGAGCCACACAGCACAGCTTCTGTCTGGAAGAACAAGAGTAGAGAAGGACCACAGTATGAGAGATGTCACCACCACTCCTTCTCTCCTACCATACTTCTAGAACCCTCCTGTGGCCTTCTGTCAGTTGTCCCTGTTTTTACTATCAGCCATATTTGCCCCAACAAAACCAGCCCTTATAAACTGAGGTTAGTCACTAGCTGAACCTGCATTCATAGGACAGGCAAGGTGAGAAGCTGGCTTCTACATGGGAGCTAAATGTCCACAGAGCCAGGGTGAGAGTGAGGGCTTTGGGAGCATCGCACAAAGATGTGCCATCCACACAAAAGAGGCAACCTTGCCAAGTTCCTTTGCTGTCAGGTTACTGGTCTAGAGATCCTATGTCCCACAAACCAAAGGAGAAGCTGGAGGCTTTCATCACAGATAGTGCCCATGGGCAGGCACAGTTCTTGGAGAAAAAAGGCATGCAGCCTCGCGTATTGACTAAGCTGTGCGAGGGACGGCTTGGGCATCTCCCCAAGAAAGCACAGAAGGTAAAAATTACCATGGCCAACTTTCTGTTCTCTTTGGTTTTGCTTTGTGTGACAGGCAACTATAGCCCATGCTGCCCTGAAACTCACTGTGTAGACCAGGTTGGACGAGAGCTCACAACAATCCTCCTGCCTCAGCCTCCCGTGGGTTGAGATTACATCATAAGCAACCATGCCCAGCTTTCCAATTTGTTCTTAAAAACTGAACTCCAAGTATGAAGGCAGACTAGCAGACAGAAGCAATCTTTTTCTCTTAAAACCATGTCACTGTTTCCTGTGCCCCTGGTAGTACTTACAGGAATAGAATCTGGACCTCTCAAGGTCAGGTCACCTGCCTCAGGTAGGAGAGAAAACAAACCCTTTACAGTTTTTGTTGTTTGTTGGTTTCTTTTCTTTTCTTTTTTTATTGGATATGTTGTTTATTTACATTTCAAATGTTCTCCCCTTTCCAGATCTCCTTTTTGGAAACCTCCTATCCTATTCCCCCTCCCCCTGCCTCTATGAGGGTACTCTCCCACTCCTGTCTCCCTGCCCTGGCATTCCCCTACACTGGGGGATCAAATACCCTCAGGCCCACTCCCACTGATATCCAACAAGGCCATCCTCTGCCACATTTGTGGCCGGAGCCATGGGTCCCTCCATGTGTACTCTTTGGTAGGTGGTCCAGTCCCCAGGAGCTCTGGGGGAGGGGGGCGTCTAGTCAGTTGACACTGTTGCTCCCTCCACGGAGCTGCAAACCCTCTCAGCTCCTTCTGTCCCTTCTCCAACTCCTCCATCAGGGACCCCCAAGCTCAGTCCAATGGTAGGCTGTGAGCATCCACCTCTGTATTTGTCAGTCTCTGGCAGAGCCTCTCAGGAGACAGCTATATCAGGCTTGTTTTTTTTAAAGGAGCATATTATGCACAATTAAAGCAGAGAGAAGAGAATGGAAGAAAAGAGGGTCGAGACGAAACCAAAAGTGAGGCTTGAAGTTCTGTCCACACCAGGACTGAAGGGAGCACAATCCTGAGACTCCAAGTAGCCAACACAGCCAAAGATGAAATCATCACTTAAAGTATCCATCAGAGCTTGCCTTGCAAGCTGGGCATAGTTGCACAAGCTAGTAATCTCAAGGTGATAGAGATAGGCAGCTCCCTGGAGGTCACGAGCTCACCAGCCTAGCACATGTGACAAGTCCCAAGTCATGAGAAACCATATCTCAAAAAAAAAAAAGAAAAAAGAAAAAAGAAAAAGATAATGGTGGTTGACTCCTAAGGAACACCACCCAAGGTTGTCCTCTGCCCCCACCCCACCCACACCCTCACTATCCCGTATATGTATCAGTGGGGGCTCTGATGCTAAAGCCTGAGGGATTTCTGCATAGCTCCTGCTATGAACATACACACATATGCACTCTCACACACATGCACACATGCACATATGCACACAAAGAGACACACATGCATACATATGTATATACATGCACACAGCCACATGGGTGTACACACACACACACACACACACACACACACACACACACTATCCATGAGATAAGCATATATCAGTGAGCACAATGATGCAAATCCCTGAGAGATATCTGCATAGCTCCTGCTAGATGCCATCCTAAGGTGACTTAGGGAGCCTGACTTTCAGCACAGAGAGTGACTGTCCAGCTGATCCTGGTGGCACAATGACAAGATGCACTTACAGTGGGGTGCAGTCCTTCAGGGACCAACTGGGCATGTAACAGCTCCTGGGAACTGGCTTGCATCCCAGGACAAAGAAATATTCAAGGGTGGGGGAGAGGACCAGCCCTGTCTACTCCTTACAGTGCCAATGCAGCTACGTACGGAACGGCAGGGTGTGACCTTATGTGGCCCAACTAACTAGAGGGCAGACACTGAATGCTGCTGATTAAGGGACATGTCTTCCCCAGAAGTCAACAGACTTAGGGGGTGGAGTGGCTCTCAGGGTGGTGCTGAAGATCCTGGCCAGACAGGCAGGCCACCTCCCCATCCTGGGGATGAGGGAGGGACAGTCTTACAGGGCACAAGCGTATCAGAAGCACGGCAAGGGTGAGGCTTCTGGGAAGTTTGCTTCTGTTTGTTTGGTATTTCTGTGTAAAACAATTGGCTTTTAATTTCTGAAGTCTTAAAATTATGCTGGAGAAGCCCAGGGTAGAACTCAGAGGTGGAGCATTTCTTAGCACATGCAAGTCCTGAGATAGCCGTCCTCAGTATCTAACAGTTACGTTAAATCTGGAAGCCTGTCCTGGAGAAGATTCTCTGACAGCTGGTGAGTTTCCCAAATCTAAATGTGAAAGGAGACTGGGAGACAGCCACTCATGCTATATCTTCAAAGCCACTCCACCGTGCAAAATGGCTTCACATGTGCTATCTGTGCAGAGGGGGAAGAGGACCTGGGAAGTGTGTGAATGGACGCCTCCCTACACCGCTTCTAGCTGTATCATTTCAGTAATTTGCAGTCCATTCTTCTTTCTTTGTTTTTAACTTTTATTACATTTATTTATTCTGGAGTGGGGGAGGGCAGGGCATGCATGCCACAGTATGCACATGGAGGACAACTTTCTTTTTTTTTTTTTTTTTTAACATTCTTTGTTTTTTTTATGTAAGTACACTGCAGCTGTCTTCAGACACTCCAGAAGAGGGAGCAAGATCTCGTTACAGATGGTTGTGAGCCACCATGTGGTTGCTGGGATTTGAACTTATCACCTTCGGAAGAGCAGTCGGGTGCTCTTACCCGCTGAGCCATCTCACCAGCCCCCGGAGGACAACTTTCTAAGAGTCACCTTTCCTTTTTCCATGTGGGTTCCCTACAGATCAAATTTAGGTCCTTGTGCCTGGTAGCAACTGTTACCCACTGATCCATCTTGTAGGCCCTATTAATTTAATTTATATATAGTATACTTATCTTACACAGCTGTTTTGAAAAACAAACTAAAATGACAGATATAGAATACTTTGCATGTAGTAGATAATAAGTGATAGCTATCATCAATAATATCTGCTTCAATAGGAGCACCATGAGGGAGGTAATATATAGCATTGTTTCATTACTGTATTATATAAATATCACATATATATTAATAGAGCTATATTACCCTTGTGCCAAGCATTTTGGCACTGTCCCAGTCTGCAGCTGGCACAGCTGCAGGCAGGGTGTGCTAGTCACATGATCCTGAAAGGACTTCTCACCCAAGAGTAGTATCAGGAACCCAGAAATCACATGGTTTGAGCCTCTAAGCTAAGTGATTAGATGCTCTCCTTCCTGCCTCTCTCTGTGTACTGAGCATCAGGGACCTTCACAGTAGGAGCTTAAGCCTAAAGGCTAGAAGGGTAGAAGCCTCAAGGAAGGCTGTGGTGATCAGGAGTCAAATATAAACCTGTTCTGAAACAGAAAGACAAAAATGGCCAACAACACAGAAGAGCAGACCCTGGTGTGTGTGTGGTGGGGGTGGGGGGGAGAACCCAAGGAGTATTTTAGCTAAGACTTTCTAAGTCCAGTCAAGTCCCTGGCTAACAGCCAACTTGCCTGCCCATTCCATGCCCACCTCCACCAACCTGCAACTGAGCATCCAGCCATGAGACAGCACTTCAGCAGGGACTCCGAGTGGACACTGCCAAGCTATGCCATGGGGCTATGGGAAACCATAGGCAACCTCAGGCAATTATGGAAGCATGATGATTATGAAGGGCAGATTGTATTTTGGAGCATGTGCAGGCATCATGCAAAAGGAATGTGGTTGCTATAATAGATGTTACATGAGTCAAGCGTATTGCTTTAGTAAGCTTCACAGAATAGAAATGTGAAAGGAGAGAATTAGACCATATGAGTTACCTTCAAGGTCTAAGAAATTCTCGTTCTTAAAAAAGTGACTTTGAGATACATGCCCCTTCCCATCCACTCACAGATTACATTAAAAGACCGTGTCTTGACCATGTAGACTGTGTCTTGGCTGTGACACCAGTTTTGAAGCAGTGATGCCCTTTCCCCACCCTTTCCAGTGGCTTCACACGACTGGGACTGAAGAACCAGGACACCACTGAACCAGAGATGGAACACTGATGTCAAACTCAGATGGCCAACGTCCTTCTGCACAGATGATTAAGCTACCATGTGTCAAGGTGGCAGGTAGGCGTCACGGGCTAAAGAAAGCTCATTAAAAGTTGCAATTATCTACACGGGCTAAAGAAAGCTCATTAAAAGTTGCAATTATCTATAAAGCTTCCTCTTCCTGCTCTGCTGTCTCCCCCAAACTTCCTCCTGAAAACGCTTTCCTTGTTTTGAGGGCTGGGAAACCTGGGCTCCATCCAATGAAGAAGTTATAGGAAATGTGTCCTGGGAAGAAATGCCTTTCATTTGTCGTAATTTAAAAACCAGCTTTGAGTCATTTAAAGCACATGTTTTACCAGAATACAATTCCCTTTTAACACAGAAATCGCATTCCCTACCTTTCTCTGTACTCCCAACTTGTAAATATTGGAGAAGAGAGACTGGCCATTGACTCACACATCAGCACACTGCTGTGGACACTTGTGACAACACAGTAGGGATCTGGTGATTGTTACAGGCTCAGTGTGTCACAATCTCTGTGAGTTCAATGCCAGCTTGGTCTACAGAATGGATTCCAAGCCAATCAGGGCTGCACAATGAGACCCTATCTAAAAAAACAAAACAAACCTTATATACAGAAACACACACAGTGTATAGTTACACATTTTAGTGAGATTATTCCTTTAATTATTATACTAAACTTTTTTGCTTCCAAACACCCATCTAGACTATATCAGTGTGGCTGAGCAACTAAATCTTAGAGCCTAGCACACACTTACCTGACACAATAAAGGCATACAAGACCCTAGTGAATGAAAAGAACCCATGTGTACCCAGTCAGGGGTGGGGTTAATAAAACAGTAGCTATGGAGTTTAGCAGTTCACTTACAGTGTAGTTAGTACTTGCTACATTCATCACTAGTAGCAGCTGTGACTAGTTAGTGGTGGCAATGGGGACTGGGTACTGTTACTCTCCATCCATGGCTAAACAGAAGTGTGACGTGAGAAGGAGCACCATTCCGTGAGCACCTACACCACTGCTCCTTTTCAGACCCCTCCCACCACCATTTGCTATTCTAACCACCTCCTCTCCTGATAACTACCCGCCATCCACACACACAGACTCTTCTGGCTTACATTTAACTCCCAGAAGAACAAAGATGCCTATGATTCGCTGAGAAGGAATGAGCTATGACCTCAATGTTGAGCAAAGGAAATCTCTGGATCCACACATCCTACCTAAATGGTTTCTTCTGAGACAATTGGGACTGAAGATCCCTGGTCACCTTCTGCTTTCTAAGAAGGAAAAGAAGCTGGTGAGATGGCTCATTAGGTAAAAAGCACTTGCTGCACAAGCCTGATGTTCTGAGGGTTTGAGTTTAATCCCTGCACACCACCATAGAAGGAGAGATGTGATTCCCAAAGCTATCCTCTGATCTCCACAGGTATGGCGCCATGGTACACCCACACCTGCCCTCACACATATCATGCATATCACACACAAATATATACACTCACACACATACACACATACACTCACATATCATACATCTCACACACATATTCTCATACACACACACACATACACTCACATATCATACATATCACACATACTAATAAATAAAACAGCGTAAGGAGTATTAAAAAGAAGGTGGTAGCAGCCCACCATGTCACTCAGGCTGAGGTACCTAAGCCACCAGCACACTACATGTGAAAAGTGCTGTTGAACCTCTTCCTACTGGAGTATTGTTTTCAGGTGAAACCATTTGGTCTATAAATTTAATATGCCCAGTCTTTGGCAATATAAAGCATTTATCAAAACTTGGTTTGCCAAATAAAAACAAAAGAAAAGGAAGGAGCTACAGCAGAATTTCATGTCAGCTATTTGATGGAAATCTATTTTGCTCTCTATGAACACTGAGAACGAAATTTGATTTACACCAGAGAAAAATGACCATCCAAGAGTCTGCATGGGAGAGATGAAATCGTTATGGGAAGCAGAAATGAAGCTCTGCTGATTCTGGGCACGGAAGGCAAGCATCCTGATTGTTAAAGCTAAGATCAAAAATTCAAGCTACAGTGCATGCTGGTGAGGATGTGGAGAAAGAGGAACACTCTTCCATTGCTGGTGGGATTGCAAACTAGTACAACCACTCTGGAAATCAATTTGGCAGTTCCTCAGAAAACTGAAAATAGTTCTACCTGAACTATTCACTCTTGGGCATATACCCAGAAGAGGCATTTTGGGAGCAAGGTAGAATAGTGCAAGAGAAACTCCATAAAGTCTACACCAGTGAAGACCCCTAGTAATGGGGGACAAGGAACCTGAGCCAGCCATCCCTCTGTATCCTGTCAAGGCCTCAAGTAGAGGAACTGGGACACCAACCCAGCCATCAAACCTCTGACCTACAGTGTGTCATGTCTGCCTGATGCGCTGTGACCAGAGTCTAACATAATCATCCCAGGAGAGACCAGAGAGGCTTCATCCAGCAACTGAGGGGAGCAGATACAGAGCCCCACAGCCAAGCATTAGGTTGAGCTCAGGAAGCCCTGCAGAGGGCAGGAAAGGATCGGAGGAGCCAGAGGGATGGAGGACACCACAAGAAGGAGGCTCCTTGACCAGGACTCAAGTGGGCTCACAGAGATCATGGAGCCTGTGTGGGTCTGACCTAGGCCCTCTGCATATACATTATGATCGTGAAGCTAGGTGTGCTTATGGGATTCCTAACAGTGGCAGTGGGGGCTCTCTGACTCTTTTGCCTGCCTTTTGGACATTTTTTCTTTTACTAGATTGCCTCCTCCAGACTTGATGAGAATAGATGGCTGTTCTTATTGTAGCTTTATGTCCCTGGAAGGTCTGCTCTTTTCTGAGGGCAGGTGAAAGGGGATGATCTGGAGTAAGGGATTGAGAGTGAGGAGAGGGTGAGGAAAAGAGACTGGAGGAAGGAGAGGAAGGGAACTGCAGTCAGGTTGTAATATATGAGGGAAGAATAAATAAAGGGAAAAACAGAGACTCTGAGAGCTGGGAGAGAGATATGTGATAGTCTGGAAAGAGGACAGGGAAGAAAGAGATATTGTATTATAATATCAGAAATTAAATGTGTATGAAAGACAGAGAGGGGCATAATTTGGCTCACAGTTTCATGGGATGTTAGACCATTATGGTGGAAAGAACATGCCAGAAAGAACAGCTCAGTTTGTGTGGGCAGAAGTGCAAGGCCACATCATGGTGACAAACAAGAAGAAGAAAGTGAGACCAGAATCAGGCACACTAAAAACCTCCAAGACCTCCTTTACTGACATACTTCTGCCAGCCAGGACCTACATCACAGATTTCACAACTATCAAAACAGCACTACCTGCTAGAAACCAGGTGTTTGAACACATGATCCTGTGGGGAATGGTTCCCAATGAAGCCATAAGTGATCAACAGCAATGTGGAAAGTGTAAGCTGAATAAACCCTTTCCTTCCCCCCCCAAAAAGAATCTTCTGAATACTTTAAGTTTAAATAAGACTCCAAAACCACAACACATCCTGAGACAACTATAACTACCTCAGCCCTGTGAGGCATGACCTGCTGTTGCCAAAGACAGACAGCTTTGGAATCTGCAGTGTCAAAGATGGCCAACCTGTTCAAAGCAATCTTGGTTCAAGGACTCAGACCATCAATTTGGAAAAGCATTCACCTGCTGGAGTCCTGTGGCCTTTTTCACACTAGAGAAAGCATGCCAGATATGAATATCAGCCCACTGAGTTGCCTGACCAACATGTCACAAGGGATAAAAGCCACCAAGAGAGGGAACACAGTATGCCACATTGAGGGGAGCGAAGTTTCCTACAACCTCTTTAGAGTCCTCTTTCGATCAACCTACACACACACACACACACACACACACACACACACATACCAGATTTCCTAATTCTTAGAAGTCTGATACACTTTCATCTTCGCTACACAAATGTCTCTGAGCTAAATCTTACCTGACAAAGCCATCACAGTCCTTGCTATCTACAACATCTTGCTCTCCCTGTTTGCTGTTACTTCCTCTCTCACCTCTGACCTCCCACCATCCACTGGACAAGGGTAAAAGTCCGTAACACATGAGAAGAGAGAATGCAGAGGCTTGGTGTTGCCTTTATCCCATGTTCCCGCCCCTTGTTCTACAAATCCTCTAAGGCCAGCTAGGAGCAACTATCCCCAGAAAAGATGTTCTTTTCTGGGCAGAGGACCAGAACTTCAGAGATCCACAATGCTAGTGCATTTCCCATGTGCTATTCTAGCTGAGACCGTTCTCACCAGCAGCCATGTACTTTCCTCATCAGTACATTCTTTTGACCTTGTTATGTCTATCCTGCCATATAAATGATGTGTAGAGTCTGGCCAAGGACAAAGCTACTTAGAACCTTGGGCATGACAATCAGGAGTCAGGGAGAAATTAATTACAAACTGTACCAACGTAAAACTTATAGAAATAGTAAAGCTCTTTACCAGATACACTACGTTGCTGCCCACAGTGACAGTAGCATCATTAACACAGTAAATGTTGTCATTAGTATAGTTCACATTTAAAGGACCAGCTGAGATGGGTTGAGTTTTTTAAAATCAGATACCTATCATTCCTAAATAACATATGATAGAAACTTTAAATTTCAAAGAAAATCTCAATACCAAAACAATAAATGATGTTAAATGTTGTTTCCCAGAGATGGTTGATTCTACACACCCTAGCTATGCACCACATATAACACTGGCACATTCACTGGTACACAGCAGAGAAGACATCAACAGAACTTCAAACTGCTTATTAAATAGTCAAGTTCTACAAATACTGCCAGGCCTGAGAGTACTGAGCTAAATGCTACAAGGGCCTATGGAAGCCATATAGACCAGCCATCCATTCAAGTTACTAATACCGCAACGAAACCCTTGTAGTAGAATGCAGTCCTTAGGGCAGAACATGGTCATTAGCCTCTTGAACTTTCAGCAGCTGTAATTACTTGTATGAGACCTGAAGAAGACTGGACACATTAAGTTTGCACCACAAAATAGAGGAGGGGATCACAAGACCTTGCTCCTTCCAGAGGGTGTCGAGGCAGTGAACAATTGTTCCTGTGAAGAAACTCATGAGACCCCTTCCCTTCCTGATTAATAGACAGTTAAGATTTGCTGAGTTTGGATATACTTGGCTCATAGAAAGTGGCACTATTAGGTGTGGCCTTGTTGGAGGAAGTGTGTCACTGTCGGGGTGTAGTTTGACATTTTATGCTCAAGCTCCATCCAGTGTGGAGGAGACCTCCCTCCTGGCTGCCTGAGGAAGACAGTCCCCTCCTGGCTGCCTTTGGATCGAAATGTAGAACTCTCGGCTACTCCCTCACCAAGTAAGCCTGCATAATGCCATGCTTCTCACCATGACGATAATGGACTAAACTTCTGAGACTGTAAGCCAGCCCCAATTAAATGTTTGCATTTATAAGAGTTGCCTTGGTCATGGTGTCTCTTCACAGATAATAAAACCCAAACTAAGACACTGAGGAAAAGAGATAATTTCTTTCCTTCAATAACGTAACTGCCCATAAGTTGTCCATGTTCCTCCTGTGATGAACCCCAATTTACCTTACTGGGTCACCAAACAACACTTGGGTAGAATCATTTGTCATCGGTGCCCTGTCTAGGATGAGTGCACATTTGTTTGTCTCCTCAGGAAAAGTTCACAGAACACATGCCGTTGCCTGGACGCATGCCAGAATGATGCCTATCACCTGGCTGCTTTGACCAGTAGCTACTACATCCCAGGAGAAGCACTACTCCATCTCTGCACATCTCTGACCATGTCATGATTAGTCATAATTACAAGAGCAGAAAAATCTGTGGTGCCTGAGAACATAGGTGTGTATGTTTATTTTCTTCAGTAACACAAATAAACAAAAATGTTCTGCAGTCACATAAATCTGAAGGGAGCATACTTTGTGACAGGTTTTTTGTTGTTGTTGTTTAAGAATATAAGAAGAACGATCACTAGGGCAGTAAAGAATCAACCCTACAAAGACTCACAGAATGTGCCCACATTACACAGTGGGTGCTTTTCATCTCTTAAATAAACCTGCTACTAAGCTGAAATGAAAATGCAGATAGTTGGTTAAGGGCTAAGTAGATATGGCTGGGTGCACTATATCAGAGTCACTGGCCATATGCTACTTACTCTCCTCTGGCCAGCAGCACCTGGATCCTAGGACAGTTGCTGAGCTACCCAGATGATTTGTGGACACGTGTGAAACGGTGCAATCTAAAGAGAAAAGCACTGGCAGTGTGAACTCAGCGTGTGCTACAAAGTTATCTCAGCACCACCACAGACCATCCAGGTAATGAACCGAAACAGCTCAAAACAAGAACGCTCAGGAAGGGCACTTTTCCAACAAACACTTTTGTTCTTCTATTACTGTTTGTTTTTACGTGTCTTCCCCTCTACCCCCCAGAGGAGATGTTTTTCCCTCAAATACTGCGACAGTTTAAGGGTTTGTCATCTGTGTAAATAGCCTAAATAATATCCCTTCTCCATGTGTATACTCAAGATTACAACTTGTAGTTTCTGAGTTGAATGAACACTGAAGTTAGACTGTTTCCCATTACAAAGAGAAGAAGAGCAGAGCAGAGTCAATGAGTGGTCAAATCAAACAAAGCCATCCTAACATCTGGCTTACATTAGAAGAGACACCAGACAAAACACTGACTCTTGAGATTAAATCTAAATTTCCTGCCGGAGTTCTGAAAGAGCTTCAGAGTCTAGGTCCACAAAGCAACAAAGAAAAATGATCCAAAAATGTCCTCAGACCAAGACTCAAAAACTACTTAGCTATTTCTCTAAAGCACAGACTTAGCAATTACCCAATAACCACACAAACCAATTTCAGTAAGAATTCTGCTTTACGATCAAGCCTCCCTCCAGACTGCAGGATGCACACCTGGAGTCTGTGTGTCATGGGAGACGACAAGGCTACCCTCCAATTCTCCTCCTCCAAGATGTTCCAAATGGATATATCTCCTCTCCAGAAAATACTGGCAAGACACTTAGATTTCTAAAGATGTTATTTCAGCCTTCTTTTGGGGTCGGGTGACCTTTATGTACCATACACTTCTAGAAGAAAGCCCAAACTGCCTACCAATCAAACCAACTAACAAAACAGCAAAAACAAAACGAACAAACAAAATTGCAGCCAGAATTCGGTTTAAGGAGAAGCTTTTAAGTCTATAGTTGCAAGCCTACAACTGCTTCCTAGATCAGCCTTTAAAAAAAAAAAAGCAACGCATCAGCGTTGTGCAATCCACACAGATGCTTCTGTCAGATGCACACATGCACATATGTGTGCAAGCTTTCCAAGGTCAGTAATTTCGTTGTGGTTGTGTTTACTAGTAGAATGGCTGTTTTGCTTTTCTATTGCTGTTAAGGCACACCACGACCAAAAAAGCAAGCATTTAATTTGGGGAAGTCATGATTCCAGAAAATCCTGGAGTCCATAAGCATCATGGTGAAGCACAGGGGCAGGGGCAGGCGGGTAGGCACAGTGCTGGAGCAGCAGCTGACAGCTTACATCTGATCCACAAAGCATGAGGCAGACAGAGAGCCTGGGAATGTTGTGGGCTTCTGAAACTGCAAATCCTAGTCCCATGACACACTTCCTCCAACAAGACCATTCCTCCTAACCCTTCCCAGAGAGTTCTGCTATCTGGGGAGCAAGGACTTAAACATATGACCCTACAAGGGCCATTTTTGTTCTAACGACCATAATGGTTAACCTTCACTCTCACCTTAACTATATGCAGAATAATCATGGAGGCACACATCTGGGCGTGTCTATGAGGTTGTTTCCAGAAGGGCTTTAACCGAGTTACCCAGATCAACTCTCTCCAGTCCCTTACTTTTTGAGTCAATAGGCAATTGAGTTTTTGGTTTCAGCTGCATCATTCAAAGGGGGGGGGGGGAGAATACAAACTATTGTTTTAAAATGTTTATTTCATCTGTAAACCAAGCCCAGTTCTCTTGGTGGCTGATATAAGCAAGTTACTGGATTTTTTCCTACACACGAGAATGAGAATAAATTTTCACCCAGACATGAAAAACTTCATATTTTTTCCTGTCCTACTGAGTCCTCAGTTCCCAGGATATCTACCCAGCCTCATTTCTTTCTGGAGCTAAGTGTGAAGAACTCATTTCCCCCATTACTCAATATGCACAGGTCTAAATGAGTAAGTAAAGCTTAAATATACCTGTCAGAAAATTGATTATTTTCCAGTGAATAAAGAGCCACAATTAGTATATTCAGTTATGCAAATAAGCTGCTGGTACTAAACATTACAATAATAATTCTAACACGCGCTGGGCTGCTTTACTGAAGTACCAGACGTTTGCTATACATTATCTCTAATTGTCATGTCAACTCTGCAGGAAAGATGTTATCTTCCATTTCACCACAGGGAAAATGAAACTCAAGAAGACCAAGTGGAGGCTGGGGAGTACCCCTGTCCGCAAACTGCTGGCCATGCAAGTGCGGAGACTTGAGTTCAATTCCTAGAACCCACATAAAGAGCGGAGCATGGCAGTAAGTGCTTTGTAACAGTTTGGATAAGGATTTTCCTCACAGGCTCAGATATTTGAACACTCGCTCTCCAGTTGGTGGCGCTGTCTGTAGAGGCTCAGGAGCCCTAGCCTTACTGGAGGAAGCATGCCACTGGGACAGGTTTTGAGAAGTAAAGGCTTCATGTGCTCCTAGTTGTCTGTCTCGGCTTCACGGTCATGGTTGAACTGCAAGCTCTCCACTTCAGCTCCTGCTGCTCTGCCTCCCCATTATTATGGAATCACAAACCAAGATCCCTCCATAAGCTGGTTTGTCATGGTGTTTTATCATCTTGCCAGAAAAGTTACTAATGCATTCTTGCAATCCCAGCACTGGGGACACAGAGAGAAGAGGTTCCCTGGGGCCCAACAGCCATCAGCTGACCCTAATCAGCAGCTTCCGGCCAGTGAGAGACCTTGTCTATAAATACATACATACATACATAATAAAGTGGACAGCTCCTGGATAGCAATACTGTAGATAATTAAAACAAAAGCTGACCTGGACAAACATAGCTTGTTTTCTCTTCTTCTTCTTCTTCTTCTTCTTCTTCTTCTTCTTCTTCTTCTTCTTCTTCTTCTTCTTCTTCTTCTTCTTCTTCTTCTTCTCTCTTTCTCTCTTCTTTTCTTTCTGTGGTGTGTGTGTGTGTGTGTGTGTGTGTGTGTGTGTGTGTGTAGGAATACTAGCCCATGAGCGCATGTGTGGAGAGAAGTTGACATCAGGATTTCTTTCTCAAGAATTTCTCCACCTTACTTTTTTAAGACATATATTTATTTTATGTATGTGAGTACACTATTGCTCTCTTCAGACACACAAGAAGGCATCAGATCCCATAACAGATGGTTGTGAGCCACCACTATGTTGCTGGGAATTGAACTTAGGACCTCTGGAAGAGCAGTCAGTGCTCTTAACTGCTGAGCCATCTCTCTAGCCCTTCTCCACCTTATTTTTTGAGACTGGGTCTCTCATCGAACCTGGAGCTTGCTGTTTGGCCCACCAGGCTCACAGCAAGCCCTCCGCCTGTCTCTGATTCCTAGCACTGGTGCTTATAGAGAGGAGAATGAATAGAAGCCAAGCAAACTAAATAAGTAAACGATGCTGATAGAGTAGAAGCTCATGGGAAGGAGTGAGTGTCCAAACACCATGTGGCCCTGAGTCGTGGTGAGTAGAGTGGCGCAGCTGGTGCCTGGAAAGTACGAGGAAAGACATTTCAGGATAAATATGCCAAATAATAACCATGATGTGATCCAAACAATGCCTATCAGCGAGAACATGTATTTTAAAGTGCATGTGAAGTCTTGCTCCCAAGCGTGGTGGGTTAATAAGAACCACATTTTTACCAGCTTACTCAAAAGTACTGGGGTTGGAGAGGAACTGCAGATCCAAAACAGTGCTTCTCAAACCACTGGATGTCAGGTAAGAACAACAGTTCCTGGTAAATGAGGAACCAATGAGGTAGATCTCGTGATTTTCCCACCATACTGGCTTGATCCAGGCCATGGTACAGGGAAGGCAAACCAAACTGCAGCCCAACTATGAGTGGCCACTCAAGAAGGATTTAAAATTAAATGTGTAGTTTTAACAACCTATAAAACAAAGAAGTTTCTATTTAAAAAAAAAAACCTTACCCTCTAGCTTAAATTAGAAGAGAAAAGAACAAGTTCAAAAGGCATCATGTGTGAACCATACAGAAGAAACTAGAGAGCAAGCGACTACTGTGGGGAGATGTAAGTGGGAAGGCGAGAACCACTACACAGCCTTCTCTGTGCGCCTTGGGTTTCCTCTGGACATGGCGACTCTACTCAAAAAAGAGCCAGCCACGAGCTCTGTCTCATCTTCTCATTTGGTCCTCTAAGTCACACCAATTCCTAAAATCAAGTGCCAATGGGTGGTCCACACTAAAATGAAAAGATTAGACTCGCCTTTGGCAAGAATGGAAAATGATTGGCAGGCCCTACACCTCACAGAGACTCCTCATATTCCTTCCAAGCTCTCAGGACAGGCTCTGCATTGGGAGCTAAAGACTGCTGCTTCAAATTCCAGCCTCAGTTTGAAGCTCTCAGTATTTATGAACACTAATATTCTATGTCCAAAATGCAGATAAGAATCAAGTGTATTCCAGTGAGGTTGAAATGGACAGAAAAGAAAAGAAATGTTAGAAAGATATATTAAATATTTATTAGAGGTAACTGTTAGGCTTGCACCCCTGCTTGCCCCTGCACAAGCTAAGAAACCCTGTCTGTCCTCCTTCCCCCGCCAACCCTGCTGGCAGAAAAATGACCCCACCTACAAAGAGAAACTCTGGAATTAACATGGCATCACTCCTTGCCTAAGCTCTATAAAACCCCCTTGCTTTAGCCTGGATGCATGGCTCCATTGACCTCCTACGAGATCAGTGAGCCCACCTCCTAATAAACCTGCCTATATCTGCTTTTTATCTTGTCTAATCTGTCCTGCACCTACATCACCGAGGGGGAGAAAACACCTATCAGTAACAACAAAATACAGAATTTAAACTCCGTAAAGAATACTTAAAGTCCTTATAGATAAGTATCAAGAAAGAAGAATGGAAAATAGAACAAGTCAGGAGGCCATCAGCCACCAACATGGAAGTTTCGCAGTGCATTAGCATAGAAGGCTGTGAGGCCTGGCTGGGGTTTGACACCCTGTTCCTAGGCAAGCTTGTGTTTCCTTTAGACACAAGGTTTGCGCTCTTGCATCAGCCCAGCTAATAGCACCACTGAATGTCCCTATAATCAGTTCTACTAAACTAACCCCACAGAGCAGAGAACGGGCTTTTAGCCTTTTTTAATTCTCTGTACCTTTAGTGCCAGGGACTTAGCAAGTGAGTAAGCACAAACTAACCTGAACTATCAAAAAGAGAGCAGAAAAGAGAACAAAAAATTTAGAACAAGGGATCAGGACAGAATTTAGAACTTGGGAAAACAAAGGTCTAGTTACTGAACTGTATGGCAGTCTATGGCCTACAACCAAGAAGTATCACTTTTACAATTCAAATATGTGTGTGTGTGTGTGTGTGTGTGTGTGTGTGTGTGTGTGTGCACCCAGATGAGCCACGACAGGTATGGAGCTCAGAGGACAACCTTGGGAAGTCAGTTCTCTCTTCCAATCGTATGTAGGTTTCAGGCTTGGGTGGGGAATGCTCTCCCCACGGTGCGGTCTCACTGTCAACAGTTCTGAGGTACTGAGTGTGTCTGGCCACAGGATTGCTCTGTCTGAGCTGAACTTCTCCCCTAAAGCCTTGAAAGCTGGGGATTCCCACAGGAAAAGGACAAGCCGCTGGGATAAGGAGCGCTGCTTCACCGGGTCCCCAATAAAGGAGTTAGAGAAAGGACTAAAGGAGCTGAAGGGGTTTGTAACCCCGTAGAAAGAACAACATCAACCAGCCAGAGCTCCCAGGGTCTAAACCACCAAGGACTACACATGGAGGGACCCATGGCTCCAGCTGTATATGTAGCAGAGGATGGCCTTATTGGGCATCACTGGGAGAAGAGGCCCTTGGTTCTGTGAAGGCTCTACACCCAGGAGGGGAATGTGAGGGCAGGGAGGGCAGAGTGGGTAGGTGGGTGGAGGCACACCCACATAGAAGCAGGACGAGGGGGGATAGGATAAGGGGTTTCTGGGAGGGTGGTGGGATTGGGAAAGGGGATAACATTTGAAATGTAAATAAATAAAATATCCAATTTTTAAAAAAATTTTTAAATTACAAAAAAAAAGGTTTTCAAACCAATAAAACAGAGTGAGTTCTCCAAGAGCAAACTTTTAACAAAGAAAATTCTCAATAAAATATTTTAAGTCAAGAAAAAAGGGGGGACACTGCTAGCTCCCGGCTCACAGCGCTAGTTCTCTTAGACTCCCCAGTAAGCAGGCCCCTAAGTCCCTCCGTTTCCCATGTAGGATACTCGTGATTTGTTCCCTGGACCGTGTATTAAGGGTGCTGCTACAGTAGCTACCAGAAGTGCCTTTCTCATCTTAGCATCTGGAAATCTTACTTAGAGAGCATTTCAGACCTTGTGTGCCAGAAAAAAAGCCTTTTAAATTTAGTGACTAGAGTATGTTATTTTTAAAAATGCATCTACTGAGAAGGAACCACTTAGTACTTGAAGTTTCTAGTGTTTGTCAAAACCCGAGACCTAGAAAATTTAGTTTCAAGAATTGTTAAGTTTTGGATTATGTTACTAAAACAGTGGTTGTGAAATCAAATTTATTACCCGGACTAACAAAAGCATCTTTTACTTACCAAAATTATGTTCTGTTAGGTTTTTAAATTTCATCAAAGTTCTCAAAGTCCACTAAAATAATTTGTTCATGATGTCAGACTTAAGAAGAAAATCAGGGCCAGGGAGATTGTTCAGCAATCTAAGCCCTGGCCTCTCAAGCATGAGGACCTGTGCTAGGATCCCCAGAAGCATGGGATGTGGCAGCCTGCCTTGTAATTCCAGCCTCGGAAAGCAGATCCCTGGAACAAGCTGGCCAGCAAGACTAGCCACATTGGTGAGCTCTAGGTTTGACTGATAGGCCCTGGCTCAGTGAAAAAGGGAGACTATCAGAGTGACAGAGGAAGATTCCAGAAATAGATCTCATGGTTACACACACACACACACACACACACACACACACACACACACACAAGAAAGTGGAAGGAGAAAATCAGGAAGGGAATAAACTAGTTTTCATAAGTACATCCCAGATGGCAGACACTGTAGATTTGTTATAACTCTGAGATACAGGTGGAACCGCACCAGTTTCAGAACCAAAGAAATTGTAGACCAAGCCAAAAAAGAACTCTGGTAGTCACAGGGCAGAAGGGAGAGTCAGGCAGTGAGAAACAGTCGGTGAGTGGATAATCCAGTGTGGTTCCCTGTGAGCCCAGAATACTGAAAACTAAAACCAAATCAATAGCTGGAGGCAAGAGGCTCCCTATAATACAGCGCTGATTAGGGACAGAGCCGCAGCCCATGTGCCCATCTGACTTAAAAGTTCATGGTTTTCTCCCCACAATGTTGTGTTATCTCACTCAAAGGGGTGGTTTGAGGATGCCTTACAAGCCCATAACCAATAAGAAGACTTACCCGAGGTGTAGCTCATCACTGAAAGATTCTTGGCATTTCTGGTGACACAGATGTGAGAAATACTTTAGGTTCACATAACCTTCGTCCCAATGTTGTTGTTTATTTTTCCAGTTAAAATATAACTACATCATTCCCACCTCTTTTTCCTCCCACCAAACTCTGCCATACCCTTCTCTCCTTACTCCCTTTCAGATGCATGACCTCTTTTTCTATAATTATTAATACATATGCACATATCCCTAAGTGCATAAACCTGCTTGATACAGTTAGAGTCACGTGTCTGCGCACCTGGATGCCCAGTTAGGAAGCTCACGCCTGGGGAAGACTGCTTCTCCTTCTCTCTCACTCCTTGCTTGTATTTACTGGGAACGTGCCCCCCCTCCCCCAGTCCTAAGAAGCATTTTAGGATACAGTGTATGAGCTTAGGAGTAGCCTCTCTTTTTCAGAATCCAAGGAAGAAATTAAATCTAATAGTATCCATGCAGCTGGGGACATGGCACAGTAAGTGCCTGCAAGCCAAGCATAGAGGCCCAATTCAGATCCCAGCACCCATGTAAAAAGTTAGGTGTAGTGGCTCGTGTCACTGTGTCACCCACCATGGAGGTGTGGCGGAGACATGAGGACCCTTGGACTCACTGACAAATTCCAGGTTCAGTGAGAGAACTCTGTCTCAAAACATAAGGTAGAGCAAGGTAGCCATCCCACCGAGGGTCCTGGGGCATGAATGACAAATGGCTTTAGAAATTTTAGAACTCATGGGATGCAGCCCAGGGTTACTAGACACACGCCTGGACCACGGTGTGGCACGGTCCAGGGGACTGTGTCTTGATGACTTCATGCCGTGGCTGAGCTCTCTCTACTCGCTGCCCTCACATCCCTCTTAATCTAAGAATTAGATGATAATTTTAAGGGGGCTTCCAGCCCCTCACTGGGCAGTATCTCTGGCATTTACAATGTTAATGCTTGATCTCTATCAGACATTGCTGTTGGAGCAGATTGATGATTCTAACACCACCCTAAGGAAACAACTTATAGATGTAGGTTGTCAAGAATGACCACCACACTTAGGAAACATTTGGAAAACTAAAGTTGTTAGTGAAGCTAGGTTGAGATGTTTTTACTACTGGCTCTGATGTAAAAGCTCTTAGGGAACAATTTGAAGTTCAGAAAGGCATACTCTTATTAGTTAAGCTAGGGACCTTTATGGTCAGGGAATAAGAATAATAGCAACCCTGGTTGACGTGACTCTCACTGAGGCCGGACTGGTACTAATTGAGTTCTTATACTCATATTTGCCCTCAGCTTCCTGATATGATTTATTAAGAATTGCTCATGAGTAGATAAGCACTTTGAGGATTTCAGGTAGATATGACTTATTTTTATATAAAAGTTTAAATCTGTGGTTCTTTTAAGATTCTTACAAGATTACTTTTAAAGATAAAGAATAAAATAATTACTTCTTTCTTTGAAACCACAAATTGTTGCCTGCCGGTATGAGAAATTGTCTGAGAAAACTCCCTTGCTTGCTTACACTGTTTTAATCAATAACAAGTTGCTTGGTTATGAATGTACATGGGCTTTTTAGAGTAATTTGTTTTCTTTACCTGTACTACATAATGTTATTTCTTGTAAGGGCATTGGAAAACACACTGTTTTTTCAAAATTATTCACTAGAAGAAAACTAAAATGTAATCACATTGCAATTGTATACTGCTTAGAAGATTTTGCTAGGATGTATAAGCTATGGAAGAAAGAATAAAAGACGGTGTAGTGTGGCTGGACCACTGTCTCTCCCATCCATCAACAATATGTATGTGTAAAGTCTGTGCAAATGGGGGCTAGAACATTGTTCCTTACATACACCAACTGTGTGTGTGTGTGTGTGTGTGTGTGTGTGTATGTATTACCTAGAGCCTGCTTGCTCTAACCATTCTATGTATGAATGTATATATGTCTGTGTGTAGGTCTATATGTATATGTGTATGTATATATGCATGTATATTTGTGTGCATGAAGTTATTGGACTCTGCCTTTTGTTTCATCCACTCAATGTGTGTGTGTGTGTATGTGTGTGTATGTGTGTGTATGTGTGTGTGTGGGGGGGGTGCATGTGTGTGAGTTTTCTCTTTCTTTCTCTTTCTTGCCAGCCCCAAGAAGTTAAAGGAGTTCCTAGTTTTTCTGCTGGCTACAGAGAGAGCCAACCCTAGTAAATTAAGCTTTGTTCCCTCAGAAAACCTTCTCTGAGTAACTTCTCTGGTCGCTGGATACCTTTGCCAACAGAATCTGTAGGTATTTGGATCCACACCCATCAGTGGCTTGACTCCCAATGGCTGCCTGCCTCAGTTTACCCACCAGATGAGTGCCAAAACCAGTCATTGGCACAATACTGACCTCTGACCGCCACATATACACACATACCCGCACGCATGTGTGCACACACACACATCCATGTGAGCACATGCATAACACACATATACTGAGAGGGAGAGAGAGAGAAAGAGAGACAGACAGGCAGACAGGGATAGAGACAGGCTAAATACAGCAAATACTGAGAGGAAAGAAGGGAGAACAGGTAACAACAAAGACTGAGCAGGAGGAGGGCGCTGAGCAAGCTTGGAGGAGGACATGAGAGAATTCTAAGCCTGAGGACTAAAAAGAGAAGACAGGACAGAAATGATCATATAAAGAGAAGCATAGAAGTACTCAAGATGGGGTGGGCTTTGGAAACAAAGAAAGAAATGAGTTTCAGAAAATGAAAGCAATATAGGATGAGAAAAGTTTAAAAATCACTGAAAAGAGGGGAGGGGGACAAGATGATTGACAGAAACGTCGGAGAGCAAGGCCTCCAGTCATTTCACAGATTAGTTCTGTGCCTTGCCACAGGGATTCCCCTCCCTTTCCTGACAATAACAGGACCAGCAATGAGTGATACATTTTGCAATAGCAGGGCAATAAATTGAAAGCATCAGTGAGCAAACAGGCCCTTGAAATAAAAATTAAGCTCCAAGGAATGCAAATTAAGCTCACATATGACATAATGCTTCAAAATGTGGCACATGGCGCTGAAACAGGGCCACGTTCTGAAATCATTTTCATTCCAAAGTGAGCTTCTACACCACAGGCTCTGCTACAGACTTTATTTCTACTATCCTTTACCCACCAAGCTGTAGCCTGGAATCTACTCCATCTTTTCTACTGAGCCAGCAGAGAGACCTACATAAGCATCCCTGAAGCTCATACACACTCTTTCCAGCATCCTTAACCACATGTTGTCTGGATCTTTGCACCCACTGCCACAAGCTTCCATGCACTGTTCCAAAAGGCTTTTATCTCTCTGATTTGGGGAGTTTATATTCACAGTGTGCAGATCCTTACTATGCCTACAGTTGAAATAGGTGCTTTTTCCACACTTACTGTCTCCTTTTGAAGATAAGGGTTTCTCTTGTCAAAGGTAGAAGTTAAGATGCATAAGGCAGGGGCTGGAGGTGTGGCTCAGAGAGAGATGCTTAACTAGTGTCCCTAAAGCTCAGGTCCAACTGCTGGCACTGCAAAAGCAAATAAACAAAACTTGTGTGTGTGTGTCTGTGTATATCTGTGTATGCCTGTATGCGCCTGTGTGTATAGTTATGTCTCTGTGTGTGTGTGTGTGAGTGTGTCTATGTATATGATTGTGTGTGTAAGCATGTGTATCTGTGTCTGTGTGTGTCTGTGTATGAGTATGTATGTCTGTGAGTGTGATTGTGTATTTATGAGCATGTGTGTGTTTATGTGTCTGTGTGTGTGTGTCGGTGTCTCTCTGTGTGTTAGAGGAAAATTTATTCATTAGTTCTTCAAATGGGGATACATTTTTAACAGGAAGAAAAAAATAGACTTAAAGATATAGTTTAGGGGTAGAATACTTGTCTAGCTTGCTTGGGTGTGGGACAATATTGAGAAAGGACTGGAGACTGAAGATGGGGGAAGGGAAGGAAAAAGAGTTGGAGGGGTGCAGCCAGGAAAGGCTCTCATGGCTTTTGTTAGTTAGAGAAGTGTTTTATTAAACCCAGAAGTACTTGATTAAGGGATTCAAGTTAAATACGTAACAAGTGCAGCTTCTGACAGGGACCTGAATTACACAAGACTCAAATTAAAGCACCAGCTATGTGCTGATAATCTACTTAAGTGGCCAGACACCACCATGAACAACAACAACAACAAAAAAAACCCAGCAAGCATAACTCGCCCACATGGCCACTTCTTGCCATCACTGAGAACTGCAGCTTCCCCATGACAATGGAGCCTAAGCTACAATCCACAGAGCCCTTGGTCCTCGCTACAAGCCCTGTTCCTCCTTGGCTGTAGGAGGAGCAACACTGCAATCTTCGTTAGCAGATTTCACCCATCTCCACAATAGACGCAGCCCTTCTTCTACCGGCATAGCTATGTGCTTCCTGTATGGATACCCTAGTGCAGAGACTACAGACTGCTTTCTTTCCTAAAGTCAGTGGAGGAGCAGCCATCGGCCTCCAACCAAGTCAGGCTGAGCTCTGATCCCAAGGCCTCCACTCTCTGTGCACCACTGGACACTTTACTGAATCACCAAGAGCTCTGCTGTTTTCTCAGTGGGATTGCTATGACAGAGTTATGAGCCTGATCCACGGGAAGACATTTCCCAAGGCCTAAAGTGATATTTACTTATTCAGAAGTAATCATTTCCAGAGCTATACCATGGTAAGAAGTAGTCTGATCTTATAAATTACATTATAATGGAAAAGTAGCTGGCCTTAAAAAGCTAGGAGTTGTAGTTGCAGCCCTGGCTCTGCCGGATAACATAACCAAGTCACTTAGCCTCTGCGACCTACTGCACAACCGAGTGGTTTTACTAACTTGAAGATCCCTGAAGTACTAGTAAACTTGGTTTATAGCAGCTTTGCTTGGTACACTTATGTTTAAAAGGGTTTTAAGAGCAAGCCTGGGAAGGGATTAACAATATAGAATTGTTTACACAGACATGAGTTCTGGCTTCTGACAACTTATAAGTGAACTTTTGGAAGAAAATCAATTCTCAGTTTGAAGACTGCTTGAGCCACTATGATAGATTTCCATAAAACTGCAAAAATCAAAGAACTTTGGTGAAGTTAGGAAGTCTCTCCCATACTCCTCTAGGGAGGGTCTACCACATCGGTGCTTTCCTGCTGGATGAGATCCAGGTTGTACTCAAGTTTTTGGTTAACTAAACTATACTGATTCTGAGGACAAAACTGATTTCCCTTTGGCACACAGTAGGTGTATGCACATGAATGTTTGCATGAGTGTATGCATGAACATGAATGCGTGTTTGCATGAGTGTATGCATGAACATGAATGTGTGTTTGCATGACTGTATGATGCACATGCATATGTGTTTGCATGTATGTGTGCATGCACATACATATCTATTTGCATGTATGTGTGCATAACCCCATCTAACTTCCTTATTTCAAGTCAAACATTCATCCTACCAGGAGACTCTGTTAATTCAAGATGCAGTTCAAAACTCCTCGAGTCCCTCCTCCCAAAGTCAAAAATCCAACAAGCAATGACAATGTCACAAACGCAAAATGAAGAGACCTCATTGGAAAGTAACTCACTCACACCATGCTGCTCCATCAAGCCCCGGCTCTCCCTGCTCCCCAAATTCATCATAAACAGGAGCCACATCGAGTTAGGCCCCCACACTCATAACTTCTTTTAATGTAATTGCCCCTTTGCAAGTCTCACCCCCAAATACATTATTAAACACCTTAGTAAATATACCAAAGCTATAGGGGTGTTAGGACATCAACATGTGGCTTAGGGAGGACACAGTTCAACCCATCATAGATGCATTACAGACCTCATTGTTCCAGCTTTTTGCTGTTACAACAATGCTGCCATAAATACTCTCATATGTGCATTTTTGCACATGTATGTGAGTGTGTCGGTAGAATTAACTCCTCGAAGTAGAACTGCTGGGTCAAAGGAATGCATTCATCTGTCTATTGTTACATTGTCCCCAAATTTCTGTGTGATTGGTTCTTCCTCTAGTGTGAATGAGCGCTGTCATTTCCCATCACACACAGCACATGGCCTGCATCACATCTGTCCAGTTTGCCATTCTGCCAGTGTTAAGTTGTCTCATTTTGATCTGCTTCTTTTAACTCGAGGTGGAGTTTATTCTGTGCATATTCTGACTAATGAAATGGCATATGGTGTGTATCATATGATGAGATGCCACAGTGATTAAATGCTCGTGCTCTCGATATTAAGTTAATGAATCCAAAAACATTAAGTGTCTGTAATGGTTAGCCTTGCCACGCTGACAGGATTTAGAATTTCTCAGGAGACAAACCTCTGAGTATATGTATGAGGATGTTTCCAGAGAGTATCAACCGAGAGGGGAAGACCTACCCCAACTGTGGGTGGTATCATCCCATAGGCTAGAGTTCCAGATGGGAGAAAGAAGAGAAATGAGGAGTCTGCTGGCATCCATCTCTCTCTGGTACCAGACTGTGAATGTACTGCAACCAACTGAGGAGCCTCAAGCCCCTGTCACCATGCGCTCCCCTCCATGAGGGGCTGTACCCTTAAACTGTGAGCCAAAATACCAAACCGCATCCTTACTGAAGTTTACAGGCAGGATAGAACCACGATTCCAGGACAGCCCAATGAAGCAGAGCCTGTTCTACATAAAGGGTGTTCTAAGTAGTACTTGCTGAGTGAAACTGGTCACTGGACAACCCATTATTAGTCTTCAGTCCCTGCAGTACAAACCCCTAACTATCTGTTCCTTGCTGAATGGCTTCATTCATGACTTTAGTAACTTTAAATTAAGGTTTTTCCTTCTACTGATTTTCCTCCAGTTGGTTTGACCTGATATTTACAAACTACATTGAAAGGAACAGTTGTTTTTCATTTGAAGCTTCTCTGGGAAAGTTTGGCAAATAAGTCAAATTTAATTTTTAGTCTCTGACTAGAATAAACTTCACTGTTTTTGCCTACTACCACATTTCTAGAAACTGTAAAACAGGGCCCCACAAGCAGGAGCTGGTATCAGAAACAGACGCATTTAGAGAACAAAGAAAGTTTCAAGTAAATAGACAAGAGGCTGGAAGGATAGGAGTACATTTGCTATAGGACATGCAATTTTTTTAAGGGAAAATGGCCTGCAGGTCTTTGGTATGAGTGTACTTATTCAGATGAGGACCCCCACAGTGGGGAAGAAGGTCCTTCCATATCTAAGAACTTTCTGTGTTTCCTGAGAGCCTTCTAATAGCAGTGGCAATATTTGTGAACATTAATGGATTCTGCTGGCCACATGTACATCTGAAGCGCACATTAAGGTTTCCGTGCCTCGGGATTTCATCATGCTTTTGGCAGGGGTCTGTACACATAAGGAGACCTTTTGTCAAACCACATAACTCTGGCTTGTTTATGAGCTCTAAAATTAAATTATCTTGCATAAATGCTCTGAAGGTAATCTTCATATTAGTGTCAACAGTCCACAGTGCCACCACAAAAGACACAGTCACAATTCATTCTGTGACACTGGGCAGCCCTTCAGCTTCCTTGGTGGTACAATGTGCTGTTTCGTGGGAGTTTTGTGACCTACAGACTCTCACGAGTCCGGGGAGGGAAATTGTAGCTGGAAACACTTCTGCCAGATCTGTAGCAAAAGCATTCACTATGGAACAATGGAAATGCATGAATGTAAAAGAACAAAACTCTACTTCAGAGCCTACAAACATTTTTCTGTGTGTGACCAAATAGTAAACATTTTATATTTTCCAAGCCATACAGTCTGGGTTTATGGGCAGCTACTAAATTTTCTGTTGTGCCATATGAAAAATCACCAAAGATAATAAATAAATGGAGAGCCACTGGCAATGTTCTAATAAAACTTTATTTAAATAAAATGGACAGCCACAAAAACTTGACTTGTGGGCCATACATTTCACATAAACATACAAATTTCTCTGGACTATGTTCCTCTCCCTGTCTCTATGCTCTGTTTTTTTGTAGATATATATGGTTAATATGTACTAGACCCTTCTAGGCTTTAAAAAAATGTAATGCCTGATATAGTGGCCCAAGACTGAAATCCCAGTGAGGATTTAAAGGTAGGTAAAGGCAGAAACAGGAGCAGGAGGAGTAGTTCAAGATAGGCTTGGCACATAGAATGGTCAAGGACAGAGGGCTACATGAAACTGTATCAAAATAATAATTGCCACTGGGCCTAGGGTAAAGTTCTTGCTGTACAGGTGCCAACACCTGTGTTGAGATCCCCGACATCAATGTAAAAGTCAGGCCTACACATGCACATCAATGAACCCAGGGTTGGTGGCTCAGGGACAAGGGGATCCCTGAAGATCTCTGGTCAGACAACTTTACCAAAATTTTTTTCTAAGAAGTAATCTTGCTACCAAAATGTGTTGTTTTTAAAAAGAAGAGTAGGGCAGTGGTGGAACATGCCTTTAATCCCAGCACTTGGGAGGCAGAGGCAGGTGGATTTCTGAGTTTGAGGCCAGCCTGGTCTACAGAGTGAGTTCCAGGACAGCCAGGGCTACACAGAGAAACCCTGTCTCAAAAAAACAAAACAAAAGTTATAAACAAGAGTATACATAAGAAAATTGTCATATCTTGGGTGAAATTCGTGACTACAATGATAAAAATATAGAACCTTACATCTTGTGAGGTCATGGCTAACAGGTCTCCTGTATACACCAAACAGTGACCTCCACCAGATTCCAAATCTGCTGCCATCTTAACCCTGAACCTTCTTTCCAGGTCTGTTAAATACAATTTTTATTAATTTTCAAACCAAAAAGAGAAACACAAATGCTATCCAACAAACAACAAATTTATGAGTCATAAGGATGGAGAGGGGTGATCTCTTCTCCATAAGTGGTGGGCACTCTCCACGCTGTGGTGGGAGCCGTGCTGGCTGCTGGGTGCTGATGGCACTGCGGCACTGATGGCACTGCGGCACTGATGGCACTGCGGAGTTGAACTCTGAGTTGTCTCTTGCCTCACCTTATGCATGCTTTCCACTTCTCTTGCTAGGCACACCATCATACCATCTGCAGTTTTCTGTGGATCAACACTTACCTCCTCTGACAGGATGAAAGCCACCTGTATCCCGGGTAATCACAGAAGAAAGGAAACTGAGCTTTTGCCTTGGAAACCTGGGCATTTTCCACAGTTGCCAAAAACAATTGGAAATACTCGGATACTGAGATTATACATTCAGTCAAATCAGCAATTACAAATGACCAGCTTTGTGCAAAGACAAAGCAAAAGTAAAGCTACAAGAGAGGTTGGTGGTGGCAGCTCGTACTTCCCAAGCCAGGGTCTCCTGACAGGGTCAGTGGGACTGAGAACTAGTCCAGGTCGGAGGGTCTCAGAAAGACCGAGGCTGAGACAAGTTTATTACTGCAAAAAATCGGGCTCTTTATATTCTTATCAGAAACAGAATATAGTGGCAGTTGCCAGGAAGAATACAATTGTAGTTGCTGGATATAGTGACATCTGCAAGCTATACAGAGTACACAAAATTAAGGTCTAAGTAATGTCCAAGCAAGCTTCTATGTGCTTCACTGATGTCTAGGGAGTGCAGAGATGCACAGGAAGCCTGAATGCTCCACTGTCTCACCAGTGCCTCAGTTTCTCAAGAACTGAGAGGTGTCAGGTGACGGTGGCACACGCCTTGGGAGGCAGAGATAAGCAGATCTCTGAGTTGGAGGCCAGCCTGGTCTACAGAGTGAGTTCCAGGGCAGCTAGGGATACACATGAGTAAAAAAGAAAAAAATAATAACAAAGGAGAGAGGGAGAGAGAGAGAGAGAGAATGAACCAAAAGGTACATAAAAGGTACAAAGGAGCCATGGACTCTAACCTGCAAAACCTCTCAAGGCAGCTAAACCAGGCCAACCCCATGGTTCCTCCCAAAAGGTTATTCTCTGACAGAGCCTCTGGGAAAGGAAAACGAATGTTTCCATATCCTACTCATAAAATCTAAGTGCAAATCCAAATTCTATGGCCTTTACTGCAGGAAAACAACAACCCCCATTTCTATTTTTTAGAATGTGTCAATGTGCACGTCTTGTGAGAAGAGAAGAGACTTGACCCTAAAGGATTCCAAATCGTATACAGATCATGTTTTGTTGTTGTTGTTGTTGTTGTTGTTGAAATCTTTTTAAAATTTTCTTTTATGTATATGAGTACACTGTAGCTGTCTACAGACACACCAGAAGAGGGCATTGGATCCCATTGCAGATGATGGTTGTGAGCCACCATGTGTTTGTTGGGAACTGAACTCAGGACCTCTGAAAGAGCAGCCAGTGCTCTTAACCACTGAGTCATTTCTCCAGCCCCAGATCACAGTTTTTAAAGTTAAACAAATTTTTTTGTCTGAGCTGGAAAGATGGCTCAGCAGTTAGCGCAGTTGCTGCCCTTGTGGAGGACCCAGATTAGGTTCCCAACACCCACACGGTAGCTCATAGTCAACTCCAGTTCCAAAGGATCCAGCATTCTTTTGTTCTCCATGATTATCAGGCACTCATGCAGTGTACAAACCTACATGCAGGCAGCACACATAAAATAAAAATAAATTTTAAATAGATTTTGTTATATAAATATGTTTTGTCATTCACTAAAAAATAAAACACTATTGTGGTATTGTGACCTCAATTCCTAAGACACTGAAGATTTGGGGATTTGTTTGTTTAAGTTTTTTATTAATCCTTTGAGAATTTCATATATGCATAGAATGCATTTTGATAATATTTAGTCCCCACTTCTTCCTCTTTCTCCTCCAGATCCACTCTGATAATGATATATGTAGTCTTTTCTTGTTATAACTCACCAAATACAATTTGTGCTGCTGTATACACTGGATAGGGCCATCCACTGGAGCATGATTAACCTACCAGGGGCCACACGCTTAAAGAAAACCTACTCTCTTATCCCCACCCCTGAAGCCATCAACTTTCAATAGCTCCTCAGCTGGGAGTGAGGGCTCATGTATATCTTCCCATGCCATGCTGAGTGTTGGCCAGCTTGATCTTGCTGTTGGTGATCTTGATCTTGCGTTGGCCAGCTTGGTCTTATACAGGCAATCACAGCTGATGTGAGTTCATACAACAGCAGCCCTGTCATACCCAGAAAACAGTTTCCCTCTAGTCCTCCCTGACCACTGGCACTTACAATTTTCCTGCCCCCTCTTCTGCTATGGTCACTGAGGCTCCTCAGGAGAAAGGTGTGACATAAATGTCCTATTTGCAGCTGAGCACTCCAATGACACTTAATC
Source organism: Mus minutoides (assembly GCA_902729485.2). Classification (NCBI taxonomy): domain Eukaryota; kingdom Metazoa; phylum Chordata; class Mammalia; order Rodentia; family Muridae; genus Mus; species Mus minutoides. The sequence continues at coordinate 961,653 of LR749595.1, read as the reverse complement.
TATGGACTCTAATCAGTTGTGAGTTTCTCCATAAATCAACATTCACTACACAAAATCCCTTCTCTGATGAGGTCTGAGAGCTGCACCAATCTATCAGCACAGAGATGCAGATTTATAGAGAAGTTTGCTACTGTGCCCTTTTAGCAAAGTAACAGCAAGAAGTTTACCTTTGGGGCCAATGAGCTGTCCCTGGGTTTGTGGCCAGATTTATAATAATATTTCCTCCTGTGGTATGGATCTTGAATCAAATTTGTAAAAATAGTGTTCTACCCTCATTACATTCATGCCACTATTCTTGACATACTACATATCTTGGCATAACAGTCATTACTGTGGCTCTCAATTCACAGTTAGCTAGTCCTGTTGAACAAAGAGAGACAGAGGCAAAGGCAGAGGCAGAGGCAGAGGCAGAGAGAGAGAGAGAGAGAGAGAGAGAGGGAGAGAACACAGCACCATCAAGGAGGAAGATTTCTGGTCAGAATAAATTTGATTTCTCCATCTTCTGTGACCACAGTGTGTAGCTTTCAGTAATAAATAAGCTTTAAAGTGTTTATTGAATGATAAAAGCATGAAAAGATTGACGAGAATAGATGTGGGCCCTACTATATGCTTGAATCTGCTAGGAAATATAACCTCCACGAGAAAAACAAGTAACTTATAATATTAAATTTTGATTCAAGTTTCAGAGATTGGTGATTATTGTTGAAATATCTTCTCATTTTCGTCTCCGCTTGGGAAACTTTGGGAAAGCTTTCTTTTGCCTAACAAGAACTCTCTTCTGTTTGAGGTCGAGCATTGTGTCTGCTGTATGACAAATGGGAGCTCTCCATCATTTTCAATTGTCCCTCCTCCCTGCCTGCTACTCTCTATCACAAGATAATACATTCTTAAGTACAAGGACCCTCGTGTGCTCATCACTATGATAACTGAGACATGGCTAAAGTGGCTTAGTGTGGCCACGGGGGGTCCCTGGTAGAAACTGTTTTGGAAACTTGTCTTAGTTAGGGTTTTACTGCTGTGAAGAGACACCATGACCAAGGCAACTCTTATAAGGACAACATTTAATTGGGGCTGGCTTACAGGTTCAGAGGTTCAGTCCATTATCATCAAAACAGGAGCAATGCAGCATCCAGGCAGGCATGGTACAGGAGGAGCTGAGAGTTCTTCATCTTCATCTGAAGGCTGCTAGGAGAAGACTGGTTCCCACATGGTTAGGAGGAGGGTCTCAAAGCCCACCCCCGCAGTGACACACTTCCTCCAACAAGGCCACACCTACTCCAGCAAGGCCACACCTCCAAATAGTGATACTCCCTGAGCCAAGCATCTTCAAACCACCACAGAACTGGAGGCTGACACAAAGGAATGGAGATGGGTTAGAAAAGGAGGCAAAGAGGGTTAGCAGGAAAGAGCTAAGCTAGGGCCTCACTAAGAGTCAGAGTCCCCCAGAAGGTGGGAGGAGGAGATCCTGAAGCTAGCTGCTTCAGGACTGAAACAGAACGCAAGCTCTGACAGAGATGACAATGGCCTCAAATGTGGGCGGTGCCATTTACTTCCTACCTGGCCTAAAATGACTGGTTCTCCCTTCTTGACCCCTCCTAAGTTTCTTCATCTACAAAATGGAAATAATATTACACATTTTGCATGATGCATGTTAATGTTTAAATGAGATCAGATGAAAAATTCACAGATTGACACTAGATATATGCATGATGGCTTTTATGAATTTCAATGTTTTGGCTATCTGGAATAATTATACAGAAAGGATGTCTGTGTCATTAGAACATAGATGGATTTACCATTGTTAAAAGCACCCTGTAGGGAATGCTGAGATGGCTCAGCAGTTAGGAGCTCTTCTTGTTCCAGAGGACCTTTGTCAGTTCCCACCGCCCACATCCGGCAGCTCAGAGCAGCCTGTAACTCCTGCCCTGGGGATCTGGTGCTTTTCCAAAGATGTCCACATACATGTGCACATAAACATGTGCACACGCACACACGCACACACACATGCTCTAACACGTAGGATTAAACTATGGAGCTTTTGCTTGCTCCCAGAAGGAAACCCAATCAATTGACTAGAGAATTTTATTGTGATTTTGGACTTCTGATTTTTAAGCGGTTCTGAAAATACTTGGCCAGAGTGTTCAATGTATGTCATGCAAACATCACAACTTGAGATGCATTTCTGAAACCCAGTAAAGGTGGAAGGAGAGGACCAGCTACACACAACCATCCTCTGACCTCCACATCCATGCCTTAATACACATGCATCCACACACATATCAGATACTTCACAATAATAATAATAGTGATAATAATAAAAACATTTTATAATAATAATGCTTAAGAATGAAAGCATATAAATTATATTACCTTTAATCAATTTGTAAAGATTAGGATATACTTGTGGTTAGGATATACTTATATTTTTGGTTGTCAGCCTAGCCTTTAACAGCTGAGCCATCTCGCCAGTGAGCTGTGAGACTCTAAGCAAGAAATCAGAACTTGGAAGAAAAAAGAATGGCCTAGCATTTTATGAGACCTCTGCCATTATCTCTGTAATGAATGTCTTTCACCTCTCCTCAATAAAGAGGCAATGTGGGTTTTAAAAAAAAGAGGATATACTAATAAATATCCACCATTATTACTGTACAATAGACATGTAGATGTACAGAGTAAGAGAATTTGTCACCATAAATTATCAATTTTTCTTTACCGTAGCCAACCATTCTGTGACATATGCTTTTGTTTTTTATAATATTTTTATTTATTCTTTGAAAGTTTCATACACAGGGCCTTTGTTAGGCTTCTACTGCTGTGATGAAACACCATGAAGCAAGTTGGGAAGGAAAGGGTATATTGGACTTACATTTCCACATTGTAGTCCATCATCGAAAGAAGTCAGGAAAGGAACTAAAACAGGGCAGGACCCTAGAGGCAGGAGCTGATGCAAAGGCCATGGAGAGGTGCTGCTTATTGGTTTGCTCTTCATGGCCTGGTCAGCCTGCTTTCTTATAGAACCTAGGACCACCAGGTCAGAGATAGCACCATAGGAAATGCCCTACAGCTGGATCTTATGGAGGCATTTTCTCAATTGAGAATCCCTCCTCTCCAATGATTCTTGCTTGCAAAACCAGTCAGGACACATGGATACAGTGTATCTTGATCATAATAACCACAGCTTCTTCATGGACCCTATATGCATTTATTAAGAAGTCCTCTGTAGCCAGGTGTGGTGGCTCATGCCTGTCACCCCAGCACTAGGGAGGTTTAAAGTCATCTTCATCTATACAGCAAGTTCAAGGCCAGCCTGAGTTTTTGAGACATCATGCCAAACACAGAAATGGAAAGAAGTTATCTGCAGAATGTGATTTTGAGTGATGCTGTTACAGTGTTGACCATTCACTGTAAAGTCCCACATTAAATTAAAAGCCACCCTGAAAAGCTGCAACACCAGTTACTGCCCAAATCCTTTAGGTATTTGCTCTTATTAGTTCCCCTACTCCCCACTGAGCTAAATATTATACCTACTTTACAGGTGAGCCAACTGCCTGTTAGAAATTTTAATGTCCAGGATACATACCTAGTAAGTCACATAAAGTAACTGCTAATTAGTGCATCAATATTCTAAGTCTGGCCCAACTTCAAAAACCAGGTTGTTCATACCCTACTCTGCTGCTTGCCAAACTTTACAGAGGAAGATAAACAATTTTCAAACCAATCAAATTCCCTGCCTACAAAATATCTACACCTCCCCATCCCCCCCCCACACACAGCCCTCATCCAACTTCAATCTGATAACTCCTGGTAGGGGATGGCAAAATTCAAGAAACAGATACACAGAATCTGGTCCTCTAGAGTAAACAGGGAGATTTTAAATTCAAAAAGCAGAAGGTTAAAAAATTCAGTAGCTCTCATCTGAGACAACCATTTAATTAAAAATTACAACACTACTTTTGGCTTGTACGGTGGCATCACATAAATGAGCTACATCCTAAACTAATTAGAACTACAAGTTATATAAACATAACTTGGCAATTTGATTACTTACTAATTTGAATAAGACATTGCAAAGGGCACATGAAAACTCTATGCATAAATCAAGGGAATTTCTCCAATTCCAAAGAATCTTATTTTTAAGAGTTAAGTTACAATTAAAAGTGAGTTTAGATGACAACTTGCCTGAGCTTGGAGTGAAACGCAATCAATCTAGGATCGCTTCTCTTTCATCTGCGATAGTAATTTGTGCGATTATAAGCAAAAAATTGAAAAAAAATAAAGTATTAGAATCTAAGTAACAGAACAGAAGTCAAGGGGCACACTGATATGAGCCAACACTTGGTGCTTCAGAAGTGTCACTTCGAGAAATGGGCACCACTTGTACGACGGTTTGTAATCTTCTCCAGGAGTCTTAGTTTTTAAACCCAGTAGGAATATGTTGTATGCAAATTTCTCATTCTCACTTAAAGCACTTCTCAAGGAGGATTTCACAAAGGTAACATTGCTGCCCTTCATTCTTTCTAAGAAGTGTGTGAAGTTTCATCACAAGAACACACCATGATTTATTTTACCCAGTCCCTACAGAAAGCCGAATAGTTTTTACAGCTCTAACAGTGCTATCCCAACACTGCAGAAGTTACATAGCAGAATACGCCAGTTTGTTGGCAGATAAGGTCTGTGGCACAGACCTGAAGTTTCTGTTCAGTTCGGCAGCCTGATCATTTCATGGAGGATACTGCACATAGAACATATTTCCGTATTGCTCTAGAGCAGCACTTCTCAACCTGGAGGTCTAGTGATGCTTTTATAGAGGTCACCCAAGAAACAGATATTTACATTATGATTAGGAAGGTGAGAACCCCTGCTCTAGAGCCTCAGGGATGGATGTGTGACTTTATTATGACTTATCCAGGGACATGCTCAATCTCTCTTCTGCTGGGTTAGGTCATTCCAATTACCTGTTTCTATACCAAATGCAGAGGCCGTCCTAGGAGCCTTGTATCCGTCCTTCCTGTCCCAGCATTCCTCTTCACAGTTAGTGGCACCTCCATACTAGGACATGGTTCCATTTCAGTGGCCTTAGAATTCTCAATGTGGCCCCAAGCCCCGTTTCTGGATATGTGGTCTTTCTCCCTGGGTGTCAAGGCCAAGAAGGTACAGTAGAAGGGCTGCAGGTTGGGTCCACACAAGAGCCACACATGGTCCTTGCCTGGCAGGCTAACCAGGGAGCAATTCTTGGGCCTCCGTTTATTCTGTCCCACTCCAGGCTCCCTGAATGCTGGAATGGTTGCCATAATACACAGTATCCTATTCTCAGGATCCACAGAGCTCCCTGAGTGTATGGAATCAGTAGCCTAAACATAGAAGAAACACATAAAATAAAGAATTTCCTCCTCTAAGTTATATTCAACCTTACTTATGCACCTCAGCTGCCAAAACATTTGATTTGACATATTTAAAGTCTTTAGCTTTGAGATGCTAAAGTTGTGTAGGGATGGGGTGGGAACAGGCTGGCTTCCTTCTTATCCTGTGCCATCCAGACACAGGAAAGCAGAGGTTCTGTCATCTGGAGAACCCCCTCCCTGTGCCCGTGTTACACCCCACCACGTTCTAGAAGTAGCCCCTATAACTCTATTTGTTTCCTCTCAACCTTGAGTCCACTCCACACATGCACAACAGACTATCAACATTGGTATGTAAATGTCACCTTGTCCTCTAGCTGGATCCATTACAAAATGTACATACTGTTTAATAAAGAAAGAATACTGACAGGCTCTAAGAATAAACAGTGAATTGTAAATACCCCATCTCCTCTGCCAAGCTACAACAAGAAAAGACACAAAACAGTTCATCTGAGAATGCTCAAAGGTTCTCAGCAAAAGTCAAATGTCAATCCAGATTCTAAATAGTCTATCTTTGTCAAATGTGAGATGATACCAAATTAGGTTTATATCCTCGAAGACTGTTAACCAAACAGAATAACCCACACAAGCTTCCAGATAAAATTAGCCTTTATTTAACCTAAAGTTCAAGCTTCTTATAATTTGTAAAGAGGTGTCTAGACAGTGATACCCAGCCTAACAGAAAGAGACATGTGATTAACCAAGCAGATGGCCCCTTTCAGTTTAATGAACAGACGGGTTTTTATTTAGATTGATGACTCAACTAGGGAAGGTATTTAGTTTGAGCTGTTCCCTTGAGAACCCTAGATGGCTGGACCCCAATGATTAGTTCAGATTGGAGCCTTCCTCCTACCAGAAGTGGCTTCCATAATTCATAAAGCCTCAGGTCTACACCAAGCAAGCTCAGAGCAGATGAACACACTCCATCAGATGGCATGCTAACTTATTCTCTTTCCGATCTCAGAAAAGCAGAGTAGACAAGGAAAAGCCTTTTCTATTTTTCAAAGGTCATATTCAAGAGAGAGAGAGAGAGAGAGAGAGAGAGAGAGAGAGAGAGAGAGAGACGGAGACAGGGAGAGAGGAGGGAGGGAGGAAGGAGGAAAGGGGAGTGAACAGAAAAAAATTGTTCCTCATTTAAATCATTTTCCATGAGTGACTTAAATCGGTGTTCATAAAAATTTGTCAAAGGTAAATGGCCATAGAAGTGGCACATGTGGCAGGACCCAGCGGTGGACCTGAAGCACTGAGTAAAGGTTGCTTTTATGTATTTTTTAATTTTACACCTTGTGCTCTCATGATCAACTTTTTTGTTCACTTTTTTTATTAGATATTTTCTTAATTTACATTTCAAATGCTATCCCGAAAGTTCCCTATACCCTCACCACGCCCTGCTCCCCACCCACTCCCACTTCTTGGCCCTGGCGTTCCCCTGTATTGGGGCATATAAAGTTTTCAATACCAAGGGGCCTCTCTTCCCAATGATGGCCGACTAGGGCATCTTCTGCTACATATGCAGCTAGAGACACAAGCTCTAGGGGTTCTGGTTAGTTCATATTGTTGTTCCACCTATAGGGTTGCAGACCTCTTCAGTTCCTTGGGTACTTTCTCTAGCTTCTCCATTGGGGGCCCTGTGTTCCATCGTATAGATGACTGTGAGCATCCACTTCCGTATTTGCCAGGCACTAGCATAGCCTCATACGAGACAGCTATATCAGGGTCCCTTCAGCAAACTCTTGTTGGCATATGCAATAGTGTCTGGGTTTGGTGACTGATTATGGGATGGATCCCCGGGTGAGGTAGTCTCTGGTTAGTCCATCCTTTCATCTTAGCTCCAAACTTTGTCTCTGTAACTCCTTTCATAGGTATTTTGTTCCTTGTTCTAAGGAGGAATGAAGTATCCGCACACTGGTCTTCCTTCTTCTTGATTTTCTTGTGTTTTGCAAATTGTATCTTGGGTATTCTAAGATTCTGTGCTAATGTCCGCTTATCAATGAGTGCATATCATGTGAGTTCTTTTGTGATTGGGTTACCTCATCACGATCAAATTTTAAAGCCCTTCCCTAGAAAGCATCACAAGTCAAGAAGTGTTGTCAAGCCTGACAACTTGAATTTGATCTCTGTGACCTATATGGAGACTCCTACAAGTTGTTCTCTGACATTCACAAGCACACCAATGCCTTAAAAAAAAAAAAAAAAAAAAAGCCAAGCTGTATTTGGTTTCTTTGCCAGCTTGCCAGCTTTGGGATGGCTGGGGTCTGACACTTGATTGAACAAAGGCAATGCCAACTCTAATGCCTGGGCTAATGTTGACACAACTTGAGTGGAACTATGAGTGTGTGTTTCTCTGAAACTCTGCATGTGTAAATTGGGGGGGGTGAAGGGGCAATCTGATGGACTATGAGGTCCTCTCCTTTCACAGAGGGATATTTTGTTATTAGGCTCCCAGAAATGAATCATACCTAAGGCAAGTGAATAGCTAAAGTGGGTGGTCTCTCTATGTAGCTCAGGCTAGCCTTGATCTCCTGATCCTCCTGCATCAGCTTCCCCTGCCAGAAGCTTTGTATGTGTTTGCATGAGTATCACTAGGCAAAACCAGAAGAACAAAACAGAATAGAAAACTAAGAAATAAAGCATACAGGGCTGGGGACAGCCTGGTGCCAGGGTGCTTGCCCAGCAGGGCTGAGGACACAGCCTGGTGCCAGGGTGCTTGCCCAGCAGGGCTGGGGACACAGCCTGGTGCCAGAGTGCTTGCCCAGCAGGGCTGAGGACACAGCCTGGTGCCAGGGTGCTTGCCCAGCAGGGCTGGGGACACAGCCTGGTGCCAGAGTGCTTGCCCAGCATGAATGAGGCCCCAGGTTCAATCCTCAGTACTGCCAGCAATAAGTAAATAGAAAGAAAAATCACATTTATATAAGGATGTAGTATATGGATAGGGTACCGTCTGAAATTAATAGGGCAAAGATGAACTATTTAATAAGTAGTACAGTACACATGTATAGTCATTGGGGGGGGGCAGTAAATTTTAGACACACTGGGTAACTTAGCTATCCATCACTGTGACAAAATACCTGAAGAGGAAGGAGTATTTGAGTCCATGATTCTAGAGATCATGGTGCACAGTCACTTGTTCATCTTGCCTGAGGCATCCAGAGGAGCACAAATATGACAGCTATGCATGTAGAGGAAGGCTGCTCAGGTCACAGAAGCCACTAAACAAAAAAGAAAGCTAGCTCTATCTGATGTATAACGAAGCTCCTTCCCCCAAATTCATTAAGCTACGAGTCTCTAACTGGATTGACCCACTCATGATGATGTGGTGTGGATGGTCATTAGGGATAAGAAGAGATGTCAGAGTTAAAGACATGAGAATGCAAAGGAAAGACTTACAGCAGGTATAAGACCATGGGAAGCTGGCACAGCTGCTGAGCCAAGATGGCGCCCAGGCTTAGTGCCAAGCCTCGTGACCCCCTCCTGTTTACCAGACTCTTGAACATGTGCAGTTGAGACATCATGGCCTGCCACCTGATCTGGGACGTCATATAGCATGACCATAGCTGTCGGCCAATCATATGTTGCTCTGCCTGCGTGTGTAGCTCGTGCCTGGGGCATGATGGATGCTGATTGGAGAATGATGAGTGGAGTGAGATGAGGCAAGAGGGTCTGGGTATATATTGGACTGCCCTGAATAAAAAGAGAGAGAGATCGCTGCTGGAGAACCTGCCCCAGCGTTCATGTCGTTCTTCCCATTCTCTGCTGGTCGGAGATTGGGGTTGCGGCATAAGACAACCAAGCAGACAGTTTGGCAGGCTCCCTGACTCCCCTGGAGCAGCCCTTCTTTAAGGATCATGACTGAATCATCACTGAAGCCCTTCTATTGTTTCTTACTCCAAATACAACTCACTGTATTAAACCTGATTTTATGGATGGCTTCTAACAAGGAAAGGAGACCACCTCTGTCATCCCAAAGACAAAGCCCTAGAAATGAGGTAACCAAGAAGGATTTCAGTGACGAGTCGGTAGCTGGAAGAGAGTTAGCTCTCGCCTTTAATCCCAGCACTTGGGAGGCAGAGGCAGGTGGATTTCTGAGTTTGAGGCCAGCCTGGTCTACAGAGTGAGTTCCAGGACAGCCAGGGCTATACAGAGAAACCCTGTCTTTCGAAAGACGGTCATGCAGAAGTGAAAACAGAGACTGTTGTCTGATAAAGAGCTAGCAGACCCTGCCAAGGCCTAAGAGCAGCAGCTCCTGCAAGGGCAGCGTGATGGGAAGACTAGCAGGAGCTGATGGCCAGCACTCAGTCGATGTCAACAGCTAGTAAGATGCGTCAGAGGTGGACAAAGGGGTGCTTCAGTAGCCCCTAGCTGAGTACAAACGACCAAAACAGTGGTACTCTGAGGCCTACCAAAGCCAATATGATATGAAAGGAATACAAAATATAAGAAAGAGAACACAGAAGGCCTGCAGCCAGCAGGGGAGAGTATGTAGCTTCCGCAAGAGACAGATGCCTTCTAAAATGAACCAAGGATCTGCAGGTTGTTACAGTGCTGCAAATATTCCAATAGCTTGTGCATGCTGTACTCAGGAGTGTTGTGCTTGCCCATTTGTCCATTTTATTTATTTATTTTTCACTTTTCCCATGTATTTATTCTTGTTAGCCACAATCCTGTAGCCACTTCCTTTTTGCTATGTTGCTACAGTAGAACCGGACTGTTAAAATCCTGGGCAACTTCAAGTCCACCTTCATAAATATATATGTTTTCACAGACGCATGTAGTTTGGTGGTTGGAGTTTTAAGAGTCCCCTATTGCACTCACAAGGCTATCTTATTAGATATGCCAGACCAGCCCCTACTCCAGCAACACCCGCAAAAGCCAGCAGCACATTTCTGATGCCGCCTTCTAGGTCCTGTACATGGAAGAACTCCACAAACCCATCCCAGTCTCTTTGTTTGACAAGCCAGTCCCGTTTCGTCCTTACAAGAACATCTGTGATACATTCTGCTAATGGTTCGATGCAGCTTTCTTGGTTTATGCTCTTTAAGTGTTTGGCCACAAAGGCACCGAAAGAAATAAGAGTCACAATCCTGCCCCAGTTTGTTACGCCATCTTTGAAAACATGGACCATTACTCGAGAAAAAGATTTAACATCGTCTTCCTTTTTAATGTCCAGTTTCCGGAGCATGCCCTGGAAGGCCGTCTAGTGGTTGCGCTGCACACCGTCGCCCACACGCCAGCCTCGCCCAGAGGCTTCGAGTCCTCGGAGCTGGTCGCCTGCTCCTGCAGGTAGCACGAGATGATCTCCAGCGACAGGCGGTACAGCTCGTCGTCTTCCTCCTCGGGCGGGCGGCATGGAGGGCAACGAGCCGTTGGACCCGGAACTCTTGGCCGTCTCGCTCACGCGCCCCAAGAGGGGCAGCACTGCCGGGCGTTTGGCGATCGCTTCCGGCTCGCAGCCGTCCAGCTCCTCCTCGGGAGACACCATGGCGGCGGCGGCCGACGAGGCCATCTCCTCGGGCGGCACGGCGAGGAGGCCGGGTGATTTATGCAGCGGCCTTTCGGCCGACGGGGTGATGTCGGGGTCCTCGTCGCCCACCCGCGCGCCGGGCAACAGTGCGGCCTCCCCTCCCCGCTCGCTCCGCTCCTTGGCCTCCTCGGCCACCGGGGTGCGCCCCTGACGGAGAGCCGCCGCCCGCGCCGAGGCTGGCGCCGCCGCAGTACAGGTTCAAGCCGATGGATGACCACGTTTCTCTACAGGCCAAACATGATCAGACGCTGCAGGCTGAGGGGAAGGAGCGGGGAAGGCCGTGACTCCAGACCGGAGGCAGGCGGAAGTCAGGAGTCTATTTATTTATTTCAGACTGAACACTTGAGCTCTCGTTTTAGATTAAATATTTGCAGGCAGACGAGAATTATATTCTCAAAACTTGATAGGCCTAAGGAGGTGGAAATCAATTTAAGGAAGCAGTTATTTCTACAGAACATTAACCTAAATGATAAGACGAGGAATGGCAAGATTACAATGGGCAATTATGAAAGTCAAAAATAGCCATGACTCCACCAGAACAGCATGACCCCTGCACATGCGACACGTTCCACAAGCACGCCACACACCCATGCCAGCGTGCAGCCTTCTCAGCAGCAGCGACCTCTGCTCCAAGTGCCCCGTCCTCAGGGGTTGTCCTGCCTGGGAGCATGAGCACTGTGAGCAGCCTGTGCCTGGGGTGGGGGTGGGGGAACCACTGTGAGTGTCCCTAGCAGCAGTACCAGGGCCACAGCCTTGGTGACCTTAGGCAAAGCACCCCCAAACCTGCCTCAAGGGGTGCCTCCCCTGCTACACAATCAGTACCTCGTGGGCCCTGGAGCGCTGCTTCCTGCTTACCCAATTTACGGTTATGATGAGCTCCAGATGCTGCAGTCACGGCTGCCAATGGATTACTATGGAATTCCCTTTGCAGCACCCACAGCCCTTGCCAGCCGAGATGGGAAACTAGCTAATAATCCATATTCAGGTGACGTCACAAAGTTTGGCCGCGGAGACTCTGCATCCCCTGCACCTCCAACGACACCAGCTCAGGCCCAGCAAAGCCAGTCTCAGACCCACCCCATGGCCCAGCAGCCCCTTTTGAATCCTGCTCTGCCACCTGGCTACAGCTATACCGGCCTCCCCTATTACACAGGCGTGCCCAGTGCCTTCCAGTATGGGCCCACTATGTTTGTCCCCGCCAAACTCAGCAAAGCAGCACGGTGTGGCCCTCAGCACTCCCCCGACCCCTTTCCAGCAGGCCAGTGGCTATGGGCAGCACACTTACAGCACAAGTTATGACGATTTGACCCAGGGGACAGCAGCAGGACACCCAGGGGACACCAAGGGTGGCTATGGTGGATCATCTCAGGCAACAAGTCCACTGGTTCTGGGCCTGGCAAAGGAGTGTCAGTATCTTCAGGCACTGGCTTACCTGATATGACTGGTTCTGTCTACAACAAGACACAGACTTTTGACAAGCAGGGATTTCATGCAGGACTCCTCCACCATTCAGCCTGTCCTCTGCCTTGGGCTCCACTGGGCCCCTGGCCCCCCGGAGCGGCCCCCGGCTACGCACCTGCCTCGTTCCTGCACATCATGCCGGCCCACCAGCAGCCCCACTCCCAACTGCTGCACCACCACCTACCGCAGGATGCCCCGAGCGACTCTGGTCAGCGCAGCTAGCTCAGCTCCCTGCAGCCCAAATCTCAAGCCTCCAAACCCACCTACGGCAACTCTCCGTACTGGACAAACTAGACCCTGAAAAGGAGAGGGTGGGCTCTTGGGCAGGAAGGAACACAGGGAGCACATTTCTGGGAGCGCGGTGCCCTTCCTAGAATTCTGAGACATAACTGTCAGCTGAGCCTCTGTGGGAAGCCTGCCTCCCAGACCCACTGCTGTATGTAATGTATTTATGTATGTATTAGTAAATGTGATAGAAGCCTGGAGGGGCTGGGCTGTGGCCATGGGTAGCACACAAGTGTGCTTTCCCGGTCTAGATACCCTTATAACCAAGTAGGCCCCACCCCGACCCTTCTGCCTTCAGATCTTCCATGTGGCCCCAGCTGCTGGGTGTGCCACTGAAGGACTGGTGGTTTGGGGCCAGGTCAGTACCAATGAAGAATCAGGAATTGTCTCATTCCTTGTGAGCCGTTATGTTTTTCCTCTGCAATGACTTCATCCTTGTTTTTGAAAAACTGATCCTTTTGTCATTTGTCATGGTCCCCCTTCCAACAAATCTTAATCTGGAAATAGAAGAAATGACCCTGTCCAGCATAAGCCTGTGCCTATATGTCTGGGCACAGCAGGGGCTTCTGCTTTGGGTCTGGTCCTGCTCTGGGGACTTGTCTTTCTAACCAACCATTTAAAAAAAATCTGAAGTAGGTCTCAGAGATGTTCAGCCAGTCAGCTCCCTTACACAGAAATCCAAGATCTGCTTCCATCTCAGTGAAAGCAAACAAAGGCTCCTCTATACCAGTTGTCCTGAACCAGCTGGACAACTGTGTCAGGGTTTTCTCTCACCCAAACACCACCTAATAAAATCCTGAGAGCATTAAAAAAAAAAGTGGCCATGACTAAGATGCTGAATGTTGATTTCAGAGAGCTCTAGTACACACATTTTCAGAGTCGGTCCTGATGTCCATTGGAAAGTACTTACACTGTAACAATGGAGTGGTGGGAAGAGGCCACACACAGTTTAAACATTAAGATATTTTTCCCCAAGAGATGATAATGGATAATATGAAGAACATATAAGTTTACATCTCTGTCTGCTAGAGACCAGTCTGTTTCATCCTCCATAGTCCTAAATTGAGTTGAGAGTCTCTCATTCATACCTGCAGTGTTCTCTATATACTACACCTTCTCCTGTGTGCTAGAATTCTGCCTCTGTCTCTGTCTCACCTGCAAATACGTTTCTGGAGAAGACTTTGATTTACTCTAATGTACATAACTAAATAATATGTCTGGCTCACTTGTGCTTAGTACATTTTTTAGTTAAAGAAGTATCAAAATGTTTAAGGTTACAGCACATATTTTATAGATCAGTGACTCTTTATGCAACAGCTTCATTTAGTCCAAATTTATTTTGCTTTCATATATTCATATATTAAAGACTTGCTTTACAAGCTGGGCCTGGTGACACTCACCTTAAATCTCTGGGCTAGGGAGGCAGAGAAAGGAGGATCTCTGAGTTTTTAGGCCAGCCTGGTCTATATAGAGAGTTCCAGGACAGCCAGGGCTGCATAAAAAGACCTTGTCTTGAAGGAAAAAAAGATGGAAAAAATTGTCTGTTTAGGAAGCTAATAAGGAAAACAGAATCTTAAGGGTATCACTGCTGTCCTTTGTGTATATATTGTGCCTTCTATTTTGTGTCCTGTGGGTGTGCCCACGTGTGTCTGTGTCTGTGTGTTTCTTGTGCTTTATCTTTGGATCTTTTCATTCGTTTGTTTGTTTGTTTGTTTGTTTGTTTTATACTATTCTGATTGATTGGTTTTTGTTTTATCTTACTATATTTTATTTCATTATTATCCCTTAGATGGATGGCTTTTTGTTTTCTGATGAGAGACAGAAAAGGGGAGGGTTCATGGGAAGGGAATCTAAGATATATTTAGTTTATAATTAGAATATATTAGGGGAAGTCTATTTTTAATGAAAATTTTAAGAAAGAGTGTCACTGTAACATCATCGTGAAATTCTCCAAAGCTAGCTTTGTTCAAGAGGTAATTTTTCTATCATCTCTGTATTCATTATAGAAATTATTGCAGATGATTTGTTTCCTTCTAACGTTACATGTTTTTTCTTTGTGGTTTGACAATTGTGTGACACCTGTAGGCATAACAAAAAAAAATCTAAATTTCTGTGTTGACAAGGTGTGTTCTCTGTTAGTGGCTATGATGAGAAACTACATACACTATGGGCTCTACCAGCGTCGTCTGAAGAGGCCTGCCGTGTGTGGCCAGGAGGTGGCAGCGTGCTCCAGAGAATCTAACCAGATGGCTGTGCTCCGCCTTCACTGTTTTCGAAAAGGCCCCTTAACTCCCGGCCTCTGTAAAGTGTGGTAAACGAAGAGCTGGCTCCAGCAGACTGTTTTCAAAACAGCAGAGATGTGAATTGGATTCAACCAATCAACAGCTGGATGCACTGCTACCAATTATCGCCTGTTTGCTAATTCATAAAGATGTGGTACAGCAACATCCTTACTCGGCAGGGAGGGGAGGAGAAAGAGAGGAAAGTACAAGAAGAGGACCTGTGGTTCGGGGTGGGGGAGATGCTCAAGAAACCTGGATCACTTCACATCTACACACTTAATGACCTTTCAACCCAATTATACATGATTAGCATGAGGGTTACTTCAAGGTTAACCCTTTACCTACTAACATAGATAACTACTGAATGAAATCAAAGAGCTACAAAGACTAACAAATATATTTAAGTTGGTTAACTTACTAATTCTGTGGCTATGTAGATCCTCCATTTTTGCCAAAGATTTTATCCCTGGAGGAGGGTCCTTCTGCTCTGACTGACTTTCTGTAGCCTCACACCATGTATCAAACCTTTAAGATCTTACTAGAATGTAATCTTTTAGCAGAATAAGGAAACAGTAATTTTAGGCAAATAGATTTTAGGACAGATATACAATTAGTTGTCTATTTGGCTGGATTTGAGTTGATCAATAGCAAAATGTATATATATATATATCATCTTCCTTATTTGTTTTATTCTACCAGACTGACATATACCTATAAACCATTAGTTACTGGCATTCTTGAATTAAACCTAAGGAGTTGTTCCTGGCATGCTTTTAAAACCATTTTTATTTCAGTGCTTACTTCCTGTACAGTTTCCCAGGAAACGGAAAGATCAGTTACTATTTAAAGCACAGAATAAACTGACTTGACTTGTCAGCTTAGTATTTTTTTTTTCAAGAATAAAGAGCAAAAAGGTTTTTAAAGACTGTCTCAGGGCTGGAGAGACAGCTCAGTACTTAAGCGTGTGTGCTGCTTTATCGGGAACATTATTAGTTCAGCTCACAGGCCCCCCACACACAACTCACAGCCAACTGTAACCCCAACTCCAAGGCATCTGATGCCCTCTCCTGGTTTCCAAGGGCTCCTGAACACATGGTATATACACACAGACATGCATAGAGACATACGTTTAAATAAAATAAAATCTTATTTTAAAGATATTCTCCAGAATGAAGGCAAAGGAACGGGTAGAGTGGAATGAGAAAATTAAGCACAGAAAGAATAAATTAACTGAGCAAAGGGCCTCATTAATCACCTAATTGCAATGTCGCTAATAGCACCTATGCTAATGAGTAGTTGCATATAGAAAATTAGGGTTTTTTTTTTCTTTCTTCTTTCTTCAAGACTATTATGAACAGAAAACAATAAATCACATATCACCTTTCTGGCGGTGACGCCCCCCCCCCCCAACGAGAACATGCCTCTCGCAAAGAATCTCTTTCTTCCCTCTCCAGATGAGGAGAAGAAGAAACATAGGAAAAATCACCTGGTGCAGGGCCCCAATTCCTACTTCATGGGTGTGAAATGCCCACGGTCTTCAGCCATGCACAAACGGTCACGTTTTTGGATAAATAAAAAAATTTTTTAAATTAAAAATTACATTATCAGCCCTGTTAGCAAATTGCTAGAGGTATATTTGCTACTTATTTAAGACTGAGCTTACAAATCTAGAATTTAATTTAGAAAAAGACTGTGTGGGTTCCTGGATGAATCTAGAGCTATAGAGGTAACAAGAATTCAGAGCTTCCTCATGGACATTTTTCCAAAAAAAATGCACCCAAAAGGTATGTTCCTTCTGGTTCGGATGCCAAGGGGAAAATGAACTGAATCACGGGTTGCTCTTTTAGTTAGGTTTGCCCTTTATGAAAGCTTTTTTTTTTTAAAGTAATTAAGTACTTTCTTCTAAGTGCTTTAGCAGGTCCTGGGGAAAGGGATGTAAGTCAAGTGTTGATAGAGACGTGGGGAAGGCAGCAACTGTGATCTCGACAGTTTCTATCTACTATGAGAATTTCATAATGGATCTCATTGCTATATATAATTAATACATGCTAATAAAAACTTTTTAAATTAGAAGATTGGCAAGAATAGCCAGCAGTTAAGAGCGCTTGCCACTCAGGGACCTCAAGCTTGGGTCCCAATACCCACATTGCTCATGAACATCTGTAACTCCAGCTCTAAGGGATCCAACATCCTCTTCTGGCTTTCTTGGACTCACACACACAAGCACACTGGCATGCACAAACAAAATATTTAAAAGGTCAAAATGTTTTTGGTATGGTAGACAAGTCAAGGATGGAATATGAAATTTGTATCAGTAAGAGGGTGAATTCCTCAGAGAAGGAATGTAAAGAGATAAGAATGCTAAAGCCCTGCTTGACAGAAGCCCAGATAAAGAACAGGTCCTATAGCTGAACTATCTGGAGGCAAGGGAGAGAAATGAGTGTCTTGGGACATCAAATGGCTGTCACCAGCAGAAAGTGCTAGAGGTTGGGAAGGGTAGATAGTGAAATGCCATGTGTTGAAGAGTACAATTCAGGGAAGAAGAAACAGAATCGCATCCGCTGACAGTAAAATAAGTGGGTATTTTGATCCTCATGCTTTCACTGTTTCCAAAATCACACCTTAGAGTAAAATTAGAGCCTTAAAGGAATCCAGTACACCAATACACTTTTTTTTTTCAAAACACTTTAAAGGTGCAGTATATTTAGAAGGAACAAAAATATGGCCATTTTCGCTTTTGAAGAGGTAATAACCATCGGCTATATAAAATGCCACTTAAACAAAGCATTATGGCTAATATGCAGCTTGCATGCACAAAGCCCAGGTTCAGCCACCAGCACCTCATGAACAGCCTGGTGAAGCACTCTTGTAACCCCATTACTCAGAAGGTGAAGGGGTCAAGGCCATCTTCAAAGCCAACCTGTGTACCTGAGTAAAAGACACTGAGAAGGTGCAAAGAAAGTTGTGTTTTTGGCTGAAGCCTAAAGAAAACTGAATCTGGTCATCTTTATTTGGTCAATGGGTTCAATTTCCCATTAAAAATAAAGTTTAAGGCCAGCCTGAGCTATATAGTGAGTAGTAGGCCACTCAGCGATACACAAGCAAGACCCTGATTTAAAAAATAACAGAATACAGTATTTTAATACCTCTTTTAAAGTACTAGGTTAAATTGCATTCTTACCTCAACCTTGAAAACTTGTGTTCTTTAACTTATTGCTAAAAATCAAACAGAGTTATAGTTCCCACTTTGACCTAAGAAGTCAATGGCCCCTATTATTTTCAACTTAGTTCAAACACAGTCACATCCTCTTAGTCCAGGAACAGCAGAGAAACAAATTCTTTTCCAATGCTACATTTGGCTTTTTAAAGAAGCCATAAAACTTGAGAATATCTGTGTTCGATCCTACCGTGAGGGTCAGGGAGGGCAGCAGGAATCTACAATTCAATCCCATGCTTCTGTCATGATCCCTTTTGAAGGAGACTTTGATGACATGTGTCAAATTAATCTATGAAACCTGACAACAGCCAATGAGAAAAAAAAATACAGAAATTCCAAATTTAAGGAAACAAAATCTGGTTGCTTTTGAGTGTTCAGGGGGTTCTATTTCTCACTTAAATGTAAAACCATGTAAACAAGTTCCCTGGCCACCATCAAGTCACCAAACCAAGCTGTCATTTTTTCCAATGTCGAATTCCTTACTCAGTGGAAACAACAGGTACTTCCTGGCTAGTGTGTGTGTGTGTGTGTGTGTGTGTGTGTGTGTGTGTGTGTGTGTTTCCTATATGACCCTCTAGACTACAGCTTCATTACGAAGAAATTCAGAGTGGGAAGTACAACAGATGATGAGATACCTAAGGACAAAGGGGAGAGAGAGACTTTTATCAGTTTCAATTCTACCATTATCTCCAACATTTAAACAATCTACTGTTTAGTGAACAATTTACTGTTTAGTGAATAGATGGAACTTCTGAGGAAAAATGTGTGACACAGAGGTTAAGACTCCAGCTGCCACATCACAGTTTCTGTGGTGGTTTGAATAGGAATGGCCTCATACACTTGTGTGTTTGAATGCAAGGCCCATGGGGAGTGGTGCCATTAGAAGCTGTGGCCTTGTTGGAGGAAGTGTGTCACTGTGAAAAGGCAGGCTGTGAGGTCTTCTATGGTGAAGCTATGTGTGGCACACAGTCTCCTGCTGCTGCCTGTGGATCAAGATGTAGAATTCTCAGCTCCTTCTCTAGTGCCACTAGTAGCCTGGACACTGCCATGCTTCCCGCCATGATGATAATGGACTAAACCTTTGAAACTGTACATCAGCCCCAGTGAATTGTTTTCTTTTATAAAGAGTTGGCTTGGTTATGGTGTCTCGTCACAGTAATAAAATCCTAACTAAGACAGTTCCCAAACTAACTGATAATAAGAATTATCTTATAGACTGGTGGGATGGCTCAGTGGGTAAAGGCAACTGAGGGTTGTTAACTCAGATCTCAATTCCAGCCATTCCCTGCTTTCTGATCCACAATGATATCAACAGCCGCTTCTTTGCTCTCCCCTTTGTCCACAGAAGAAAGCACTCCACCATGCTTTTCCTACTTCTGCCCACTGAAAGCTATCTCCAACTGTGAGCCAGAATAAATCCTTCCTCCTTTAAGTTGTCTCTATGGGCATTTTTGACACAAGAGTAACTGAAACAGGGCACCAAAATAATTATGTTTTATTCCCCTACCCTGTGTCCGATAATTTATGAGATGTCACAGTAAAGCAGCCCCCGTGTGTATAAGGAAAGGGCCTTTGAAGGCACTAGCATCACTGAGAGCAGTAAACACCAAGTAAAGTATATATGAGGGAAATTTCTGCAAAGGGCTTCAAGTGTCAGTTTAGCTGATATCCCAAATCTGGATTAGTTCTAAATATATCTTTTGAAACCAAGTAATTGATGTATATTTTTAAAATATTCTATCCATTGTCTTTTTTTTTCCTCTTATCATATGATTTTATCCAAGTTCAATAAGGTACCACACAAACAATGCTTGTGACTTAACACCGGGGGAAGAAGTAAAAAACAGAAAATTGATACTTTTTATTTGGAAAGGATGCTGAATGGTCAAAACCAACGAAGTCATTTCTGTGTGAAAGAGACAGAGTTTGGCTCTGTCTGCTCTTTTTTTAGATAACTTCTTGTGTCCAGGCTACATCCCCTGTGTCTAGAGGGTCGCTGTAAGGAGTGTAAGGAGTCACTTCCCTACTCCAGGACACCCCAGCAGGACATCAATGACTGCAAGTCCCCAACTTACACAACACAGTGGTACCTGATGACTTTATCCTTTCCTCTCTTTTGTTTTTTAAAGTACATCCTATAATTCCAGTCAGGAATCTCCTCAGAAATCTTCACAGGTTTCAAAGAGTTCAATCCTTCATGATGGGGAAGGCATGGCAGAACAGCCTACCACATGGCAGGTAAGAAACATCTTGTAAGAAATGCTACGAGCCTGGCCTATTTCTTAGCGTTTCAAGGTATGCTCTCAGGAACCAGATGACCTACTGGGATGGATGCTATTGTTGCATATACAGTTTCCATTTATTTATCCCACTCTCTGCCTTCTACATACAATTCTAATCTCATGCACCATAAAAAGATGTGTGTCCTTCAGGAGAGGACAGCTCCCTCTTCAGTGCTGGGGTATGAATCTTTATTGGCATAATCCTACACCCATTGCCTGAGCATAAGCTATTACAGCAGTTTTAGCTAATGAGACACAAAGAGAAAATCTGCTTGGCAAGAGGGTTTCCTTAGTCTTAAAACAGAGAAGAAGGCAGTGGACCTGAGAGTACCATTTGCATGCCAGAAAAGGAAACCAGACTAGAGAAAACCCAGTGGAGAGATGGCAGACCTAAGCAGGCAGATATCTTGAGCCTTAACAACATTGTCAGGATGCTAAGTTCCAGCTTATAGCTATCTGAGCCAAAGACGGAGGATAAATAAATATAAGGACATTTATTAAGGATCCATTAGAGTAACGAAAAGCTTTATAGCAGATGATATAGTCTTTCCATTCAGATGTTTCATTCCTACACAATAGCTTCTCAATATAAGAATATCCAATAGGGGGCTGGCAAGATGGCTCAGAAGGGTAAGAACATTGACTGATCTCCCAAAGGTCCTGTGTTCAAATCCCAGCAACCACATGGTGGCTCACAACCACCCATAATGAGATCTGACACCCTCTTCTGGTGTGTCAGAAGACAGCTATGGTGTACTTATGTATAATAATAAATAAATCTTTAGGCTGGAGTGAGCAAGGCTGACCAGAGCAGGCAGAGGTCCCAAAATTCAACTCCCAGCAACTACATGAAGGCTCACAACCATCTGTACAGCTACAGTGTACTCACATACATTAAAAAAAATAAATTTGTTTTTTAAAAAGAATATGAATAGGTTTGAGGCAAAAATAACTGCCAAATATTCCTCTTATACTCAAGCTGCTGCTCCAAGTCAAAGGAGGAGTCTAGGACCTCTTTCCATGAATCTAGTTGTCATTGAACATAATACAGCAGAAGTGATGTAATGCTGGTTCCAGATCTAGGTTTTTCTCTTTCTCTTTCACTCTTGTAAAAGCCAGCTACCATGGAAGAATATTCAGGCTATCTAGATGATAGATGAGAGGCTAAATACATGGTGACACTCCTAGATAGGGAACAGCAGATCGCTCTAGCGGAAAGAAAGCACCAAGTCCAGAGGCATAAAAGAAGCCACTTAGACCTTCCAGTTCTGGTTGAAGCACTGGAGCTGACATCATAAAGGAAGGCCTGTCAGTCTCTGCCAAACAGTGCTTAAACTCCTCACCATGGCATTGTGAGCAATAAAACATTTGCTATATATCTATGTCTTTACAGTGGTATGTTACCCAACATAGACAACAAATATCAAGTAGTATTGGTTGGACACAAAGGGGATAAGAAATAGTTAAATTTGGAGATAAATATGAGTGGTCACGGTCAGGCAGCACATGTTTAGATTACCCCAGATTAGATGTTACAACATTGGAAGCAGTTTATCATGAAGTTTTTATAGTAACAGAACAAAGAAAGCCATTAAAATCAAGACATTTTAAAAATATATTGGTAGAGATATCAGAGGCAAGTTGTAGCCAAGAGGAGACATTGTGCCCTGAGTCCACAGGAAAACCCAGACAAGCCCAAGAATTGTGAAATCCCGCAACTTGCAAAAGTCTTTTATTGTTTCAAGTTCGAACTCTAATCACCCACCTCGTACTCACCATGTGAATGCTGGCAAGCGACCCTGAGTCCAGAAAACATAGGGTTTATATACAGTATAGTTAGGAATTCCATGAATGTTCACAGAAATGGGGAGTCGAGGGCTGTAATCATTTGGTGGAATAGTACTGAAGCAGGATGGAGGGTTAATGGTGTCTGTTCAGGGACTAATTTTATGGTCACAGTCGTAACTGTCTGTGACCTGAACTCTGATTACTTTTTCTCCATGATTTAAACATGAGGCCCTAGTCTCCCTTGAGCCTGTTATTTCTCTAAGGTCTCAAGGACAGGCACCTGGAGAGTTCTGCTGCTTATCAGGAGGAGGGTTAGTTTTTGGAGACACAAAGGCGGGGGAGGATGTCTCATGCTGTCTCCTCAGAATGTCTTCATTAAGGGGGAGTTTTATGGGTAGTACCATTCTAACTAGGGGAGCAGCCAGGGAAGGAGAGGGAACCCTGGGCTTGCTGCAGGAGGATGAAGCACAGAAACCAGCTGTCTGCATATCGTGCTTGCCATGGGCTGGAGGGAGGATGGGAGCTTCTGGCAGGGGGCAGAGAATGCAGAGGCAAACTGTCTGTATACAACACTGAAGTCTCTCTAGTGTCAGTAATTCGGGGGTTACAAGAGAGAAATCACAGCTACAGGTTTGGACGCTATCTGATAACACTTAGTTTTGGGGTGAGTGGCCTGCTGAGTTAACACACTTTGATGGAAAAGTAGTGCTCTGTACATTCCAAGTGGCCATAAAGCTACCAGGTCGGATCCACAGGAGAGTAATAAATGACTCATGAGAAGGCTAAAGATGGCTCAAGATGACTTGGCTCTGGACCTGCAAAATCCCTAACTCTCCAAGTTACTGAAGTTCTAATCAGTCAGCCTTGCAAATGTTCATTTGAAGGTGTAGCTTCTTTCTTGGAAGATTTTCTCACCCTTATCTATTTGGTACTTTAAAATTGCTATTATTTCACAATGCCTATGATTATTGATAGTTCTAGAGGCTAATGGACATTGTTTCCAAATATCTGATTCTCATGTTAGCTAACAAAAGAGAATTTAGTTGTTTCTATGTGATCGTCTTGTTACCCTTTTAACTTTTTGAAATAATTACAAGTAAATGTAAAACTATTAAAATAAATAACTTGGTGTCCTTAACAAATACAATCTCTCACAAAGCAAAGTATCTTAGCTTTTTAAAGGGGAAAAGCTGGGGCTGGAGAAAGGGCTCACCAGTTAACATTTGTTGTTCTTCCAGAGAAACACTCACATATAACTGTAACTAACTACAGTTCCAAGGGACCGATCTCCATAGGCACTACACACTCGTGCCATATAAACAAAGGCACAGATACACATAAACAAAAAATAATAAAAGTAAATATTTTAAAATGGAGACAATGGGGCCTTAAAAGATGGTTCAGAGGTAAAGAGCATTTGATGCTTTTGTAGAAGACCAAGGTTCGGTTCTCTCAGTAAGTACAAGGTGGTTCACAACCATTGTCACTGGATTCAACGCCCTCTTCTAGCCTCTACCAGAAATGAGTGGTGTACATACAGGTAGGCAAAGTATTTACACACAGAAACAGTCAATATGTGTGAAGGCGTGTCTGGAATCCGACCTGAGTCAGAGCAGCTTGGCTTTGTGCAATGACTAGGGCTGCAGAGGACGCTGCGGCTGCCGCCCAGAGCGTGAAGAACGCGGTTGGACCGTTACTCCGTCCATTCACCCACAGGTTTACTCTCATCAGAGCCCACGAAAAACAGCGCTAAGAGAGGAAAATCTGATTGTGGAACTGGGAAACTGGGTGAGTGAGAAGAGAGACACGCGACAACGGAACACAGCGGGCGGCAAACACAGCGGGGTGGGGTCGGGCAAGCCTTTTGTGTGCGCACAAGCAGAGGGGGCGGGGCAGACGGGAGGTCGAACGCAGGCGAGCGGAAGGGGCGGGGACGCGCCTCGGGCCTTTGTGGCTAACGTCCGCTCCCCGAGCGGCTCGTGCGCCGTAGCTGGGGCTCCGTTAGGCCGGGAGGCGCGAGGCAGATCCCGAAGACACCCCTGAACCGCCGCTCTCGGCCGGACGGCCCCGTGGTGCCCCTTCGGTGGCCTCTCGGGCACGCGCCTACGCTGTACTTTAACCCGGAAGCTAAAAAAAAC
Source organism: Mus minutoides (assembly GCA_902729485.2). Classification (NCBI taxonomy): domain Eukaryota; kingdom Metazoa; phylum Chordata; class Mammalia; order Rodentia; family Muridae; genus Mus; species Mus minutoides. Next base: position 937,280 of record LR749595.1, on the reverse strand, counting down.
TATAGGGTGCGTGCGGCGAGCCGTTGAGGAAGGCAGGTTGTGGAGCGGGCGTCTCGCTAGCCGGCGCTCGGGGGTCCTTCCCCATGGGACCGAGGGAGAGGGAGAGAGCGGAGCCGGCGACTGGGAGGCGCGGAGCCGGTCAGCGTCCGGGTGAGAGCCGCCCCAGGCAGTACGGGGGGCAGGAGGTCCGGCATTGCGAGGACGCAGGCTTAGTGAATGGGACCCGCGCTCGCCGGTTGTAGGGGCAGCAAGGCGTCCTGACTCGAGGCTGCCTGACCTGACAGGGCTCGGGTTTCTCTGGTAGCCGGGTGGGGCTGGGTGGACGTGTAACCCGGGAGACAAGGCGTTATTAGTACTGTCTCGCGCTGGCGGGTGGTCGGGAGGGCTCTCTGCTCAGCCTGGTGAGCCCAGCGCCGGGCTTCAACCGAAATTGAAGGAGCCTACACGTCTCTGTAGACGTCAGGTCGGGTTTGTTCCTGATCTCCAAATCTAGTAAATGATTACTACCATATTTCGTTTGAATTTAGAAGACTCGTGCTTTTGAGAGCTGAAGTTGACTTTTTGCGTCCATTGTATCGTGTTTTTTAATCCAAGCCACGCATTTCTGAGTTACAGAATTCCTCACTAAATTCATTCATAAGCCAACCCTTTTCTTAATACTGGCTCAGAACAAAGCCCACACAAAGTAAGGCCCTCCATGTTTGCTGAAATTTTCAGTATATGAATGGGACCAATTGGCAAATACACAATATTTTAAACAAATTTATGTTCAGTGCGGATTTTAAAATGTTACTACCTTAAATGCAGACCAACACTACATGCTATAAACAGTAACTAAAGAAAAAGATTTAGAGCTAGCATTAATTCTGCCAAAAGCTGGGTTTGGTGCTGCATGCCTTTAGTCAAAGAACTGCAGAGGCAGGAAAGCTCTGTGCTCAAGGTCAGCCTACACTACATAGCAGGTTCCAGGACTACATAAAGACCCTGTCTTAAAAACAAACAGGAACAATCTGCAGCCTGTATTTTATTAAAATTTTCTGTGATTGAGGATGTAAATTCACTGTCAAGGAGGGGCAAGGATGTAGCTTACTAGCAAAGTAAAAGTGTTAGCCTACCATTCCTAAGACCCTGAGTTCATTCCCAGCACTGAGAAAAGTTCTCAGTTTTACAGAGCCATGAATTTAATCAGGACTGAAAGATAACTGAACAGGAGATAATGTCACCATGTTAATATTGCATTCTTACACTTCTAATTTTTTTTCTGTCAGTGGTAGGAGTTTAATATAGTAGGAGATGTGGTGTTAATACTTCATCAATATATTTAGTCTTGAACCTACTTTCTTTCAATGTTACAAGTTTTTAAGGCTTTTTTCTATGCTGTAAGTTACAATGCTTTCATGTATTGTAGGAAAGAAGAGGTTACTTAGGAAACTCCTCCCCAAGCACAAAACCCAACTGTACTAAGCTTTTTGTGAGCTATTTCAGCCCAGAATGGCTGTGGAATCCAGAGCAATTTCAACTTTAAAACCTCAGGACCATCAAGAAGAAGAATTAATACTAGTGAAAATAGAAGATAGTAGCTTTTCTTGGAGTCAGAAATGTAAACAGAATGGGAGTGCCCAGTCTTGCCAAGAACTATTTCGCCAGCAATTCAGGAAGTTTTGCTATCATGAAACACCTGGGCCCCGAGAGGCTCTGGGACGACTCCAGGAACTTTGCCATCAATGGCTAATGCCAGAGTTGCACACGAAGGAGCAGATCCTAGAACTGTTAGTGCTGGAGCAGTTCCTGAGCATCCTACCTGAAGAGCTGAAGATATGGCTTCAACAACATGCTCCAAAGAGTGGTGAGGAAGCTGTGACTCTGCTGGAGGATTTGGAGAAAGAGTTTGATGATCCAGGGCAGCAGGTGGGAACAGAGATATGATGTGTTTGGGGGTGGGGGGGAATTGCAGCCCTAGGTGTAGTATCTTCTCTGGTTAAAATGTTGTCTCTGAGGAACCGTGACCTTGATGTCCCAGTAGCACATCTTTACCTCCTCTACCTTTTTTCTCCCCTATCCTTCATCTGTGGCACTGGCCTTATTAACCATGTAAGATTCTTACTAATTATATTGTACTGGTTTCAGGTCCCAGATAATCTACAAGGACCATCCGTGTCATGGGAAGATTTGACATATCTCAAAACATCCCAAGATTCAACAAGCATCCAAGTCCGGCCTTTGAAGGCACAGCTGAAATCCTGGAATCCTTGTCTTTCCTCAAAAAGTGGTAGGAATAGAAACTTATTTTCAAATGTATGGAAGTTAGGCCTCTGGTTTTGAAGATGCAGACTTGCATTTATAAACTTGTTGCATGTGAACATTTGTATTAATCAAAACCAGAGGTGCCCACTTGAGCAACTTTGTAGTCAGCGACCCTCACAGGAGTTGCAGTCATCCTTGTATGAGTTTCCCTGCCGTTGATTCACTTAACCGTTTTCTAACTTTGTGGAGTGCTAAAAATGTCTAATAGTGGTAGATACTGTGTTTCCATCTTCAAGTAATTTTCAGACCTTCATTAGTGGTTGATAGAAAAGCAGATGCAGCCCGGCGTGGTGGCGCATGACTTTAATCCCAGCACTCGGGAGGCAGAGGCAGGCAGATTTCTGAATTCGAGGCCAGCCTGGTCTACAAAGTGAGTTCCAGGACAGCCAGGGCTATAAAGAGAAACCCTGTCTCGAAAAATCAAAAAAAAAGAAAAAAAAAAGAAAATAAAGAAAAGCAGATGCATCCTAGTACAGTACATTATGGAATGTAAGGAGGCTGTCTGTAGGTGCCGTGGCAGCACATAAAGTGATACCAAGCCCCAGTATGACAATCACAGAGGGGAGGAAAGTTGGCTTAGCAGTTAAGAGCATATGTGGCTCTTGCAGTGCACCTGGGTTCAGTTCTTAGCATTCAGTGGCAGCTTGCAAACATCTGTAACTACAAATCTGACACCATTCATTGACCACCTCCAGTACCATGGATGCACATGATCCATAACATACATGTAGGCAAAATACCTGTACACATGAAATAATAAATCTAAAAAGAAATCAATAAGTGAATGAAATAGCTAAGCTATAATTTGAATTACAAACAGGAGAAAGCCAGGTAAAGAGGTAGTAGAAAGCCATTAAAGTGAGAGAATATAGCCCATTATGGAAATTATAGGTACTTCAGTTTCACTTGAGAACTGATAAGGAATACTGAAAGAAACTAAAGGAGGAAATGAGGTACAAGGTGCTAAAACCTGTCACACTGTTCATATCCTACCTGTAAAGGGTGCTGTTGGTGGAAATGGATAAGTTAGAACTCAGCTCCAGAGTATAGAAATGATTTGAGGAAGGCAAGATTAGAGGTTTATTAAGAGACCACAGTAAATGAGGAAACCTGTGTTACTCTGGGCCATAGAGAAGACTGAAGCTGAAATCTGTTCCTCAGCATTGAAAGAACATTGCAGGAGGTGGTCATTATTAAAAGCAAATCATGAAAGAGAAAAAAAATTGAACATGATCAAGTTTTAGTCTTAAACAACTTGATTAATAATGGTATTTGTGGGGAAAAAAATCTGATGTTTGATATGGGACATTTGAGTCCAAATATAAGCAAAAATCCAGTATGATAGTCTAGAGCTTGAAGTAGAATTGGAGATCTGAAAAGACAATGAGCTTAAATATTAGTAATTGACACCTAGGGTAGAGTTTCAACAGTGAGGATACAGGAAAACCCAAAATAGATGCTGAGGGAATATAGTTTTTGAGTTACAAGCTCTAAAATCAAAAAGGGAAATCTAAGGGGAGTAGAGGAGCAGAGCAGTCATATGTAGTGTCTTATGTTTTTAATCCTACCATTGGGTGGCTGTAGGGTTGCCCTAAGTTTGAGACCAGTCTGGGCTGCAGAGTGAAACCTTATCTCAAGAAGAAAATCAGAACAATGGAAGGTATGGATCTCCGTGTCATGCTATAGAAAGGCTAAGATCCAGAAAGTGCCCGTTCAGTTATATATTCAGTTATAAAATCGGTGGCCTTGACAAGATTCCTATCAATAGAAGTAGCAGAGGTCAAGAAGAAGGCTTGAAACTAGAAACTAGGCTATAGACTCTAGACAAACCCTTTAAAGAAATTTTACTGTGAATGTGAGACTGCTCAACAGATACATAATCAAGGAGCTTCGATTTTAAGGAGAGAAGGGTGATTTCAGCTTAAGCTGTTAAGTGGGATTGCCTTAGGTTTACTTTGTGTTTCTGATAAAATACCATGGCAAAAGCAATTTAGAGGGGAAATGATTTATTTAACCTCATGATTCCAAATTATATTTCATCATTAAAGGACAGTCAAGTCAGTGAGAACTTGAAGCAACTAGTCACATCCACAGTAAAGAGCAGAGAAAGTATGCACATGCATGCCTACTGCTATACTTATTTCCTCAACATTAACACAGTCTGGGACCCATATCCAAAAACTATATAGTCCACAATGGGTTGGGCCTTTTCACATCAATTAACATAATCAAGACACCCCCAGCCCCTAAGACATCCACACAAGCCAACCTGATCTAGATAGTCTGAGACATACTTCCTAGCTGATCCTAGATTGTGTCAGGTTAATAATTAAAAACTAACCATTACAGGAGGTCAATTTAGAAACAGATTGAAAATAATAGTAATGATCAGTTGAAATCTTAAAGGGAAGAAAAGATGAAAGTCAAAGAAAGATGTAGACTTTAGCAATGGGAAAGAGAAAAGATCCTAGGGAACAGTTACATCTTTGTAACTAGACCCTTCTATTTCTCTCTCTCTCTCTCTCTCTCTCTCTTTAATATTAATTTACTTTATGTATATGTGTACCCTGTAGTTGTCTTCAGACACACCAGAAGTGGGCATCCATTAGAGATGGCTGTGAGCCACCATGTGGTTGCTGGGAATCAAACTCAGGACCTCTGGAAGAACAGTTGGTGCTCTTAACCACTGAGCCATCTCTCCAGCCCTCTATTTTCTCTTATAGAAAAAGAGACTAAGCTAGCCATAGCTTATAATCCCAGCTACTTGGAAAGCTGGGTAAAAGAATCCCTTGAGACCAGAAGTATCAGGCTAATCTGTGGAACATAGCAAAATCCTAATGAAGAAATATAAATTCTGAGGTTTTACTAATTTTGTTTTACTTTACCATTTCAGATGCTAAGAATAATGAATCAACAGCAAAAGAGGACATTTCAGAAGAAAAAGCACCAGAACTCTCTTGGGATCCTTCATTTAGAGGTGTCAGTGAGCACAAAAGCAATTTAGAATGGCAGCAAAGAAGTTCCCCTCTCCACAGGGGCAGTTTTAGTCAAGTGATCTTCACACACAAATCCTTAGCAAAGAGAAACCATCTTGATGAATCTCCAAGATGCTTGATTCTAAGTGCAAACTCTGTAACATGTCAGAAAGTTTCTACAGATGACAGACCTTACAGATGTGATGTATGTGGGCATAGCTTTAAACAACATTTCTCTCTAACACAACATCAGAGAATACATACTGGAGAAAAGCCCTATAAATGTAATCAGTGTGGGAAGGCCTTTAGTTTGAGGTCATATCTTATTATTCATCAGAAAATCCATAGTGGTGAAAAAGCATATGAATGCAATGAATGTGGAAAAGCCTTCAATCAGAGCTCAGCTCTCACTAGACATCGGAAAATTCATACAGGTGAGAAAGCTTGTAAATGTAATGAGTGTGGAAAAGCATTCAGTCAAAGTTCTTACTTAATTATACATCAAAGAATTCACACTGGTGAGAAACCCTATGGGTGTAGTGAATGTGGAAAAACCTTTAGCCAGAGCTCAAAGCTTATTAGACATCAGCGAATTCATACGGGAGAGAGACCATATGAATGTAATGAATGTGGAAAAGCTTTCAAGCAGAGCTCAGAGCTGATTACCCATCAGAGGATTCACAGTGGAGAGAAACCTTATGAATGTAATGAGTGTGGAAAAGCCTTCAGTCTGAATTCAAACCTCATAAGACATCAAAGGATCCACAGTGGAGAGGAGCCTTATCAGTGTAATGACTGCGGCAAAACCTTCAAAAGGAGCTCAGCCCTTGTTCAGCACCAGAGAATCCACTCTGGGGATGAAGCGTATATATGTAATGAATGTGGGAAGGCTTTTAGGCACAGGTCAGTGTTGATGCGCCATCAGAGAGTCCACACTATTAAGTAACTTAATACAATGACTCATAAATACATCCATATATTTTTATCTTTATCAGTCAAAAGGTTGACTTTGGAGCAAGATTCCAAGGTAATTTTAAAAAAAAAACAAACTGAACAGTCTTTAGTCAATCTAACTTGCTTTGTGTGGCACTTCCCCAATGCTGATGAAATTTTCTTTAAAACTTCTGTGACTTAACTAGAAAGAAATATAAGACCATTACTTTGAGCTTTGCTCTTAAAATTAGAAATACTCAGGAAAAAAAGAAGTAATGCAATATTGAGACCTTATTATCTATGAGAATGTCATGGGAAAAGACTTCATTCTGCCACTACATCTGACTGTCAGTGTATCAGGTTTGTGAGACAATATGGTTGGCATTAAGAGACTGCTTAAGGAACTTAAAAACTTGCTCAACAGTCAACAGACAATGAGAAAACATTTTCATTGATGATTTGTTGATCCAAAGACATGCCCAAAATGAAATGAACTTGAAAAGTAAAAGATACAATTTATACAAGTGAAGAGTCCCATCTGTTCCCCACTGCCATGCTGGGAACTAATTTAGGACTTCACATGCTAGTAAGAAGTTATTCCTATGTTACTTTTTAATGTGCATTTTGTGTCAGGAACTATTAATATAATGGAGTGGGAGAGAATGATTTCTATAGTCTAATAGCTATTACCAGTCAGGTAATGACAATGTGGTCATTCTATTATGACTTTTTTTTTTTTTTTTTTGGTTTTTTGAGACAGGGTTTCTCTGTATAGCCCTGGCTGTCCTGGAACTCACTTTGTAGACCAGGCTGGCCTCCAACTCAGAAATCCACCTGCCTCTGCCTCCTGATATTATGACCTTTAAAGAGTGCTGCTTAAGCACTTTTCCCATTTCCTTGTCCAAGAACTTGGATAAAGGAAATTGAAATGATATGAAGATTGAGGGGTTAACCAGGAAAGAAAGCCAGGGAACAGGAAAGGAAGAGATCTTTTTGTTTAATGGAAGGAACAAAACATGGAACATTGCCTACTGAATTCATAATTGGCATCACATCTCTGAGAAGTATGACTGCAGGCCGACTCTCAAGCACTGCAGGTGAGCCTATGAAGATTAAAAACCTAAAGTCCTTAGTCATAGCACCATGAAGAGCTTTGTCTTGGTCAGTGTGGCCTAATGGAAAAGGCAAATAAGTAGTTTCCTGGCCCAACCTGAGACAACATTTAAATTTCTACAGAGAGAATGGTAGGAGTGAGATATATAAGAGAATAGCCCAGATCTACTCTTTTGAGTTCTTTAGAATATTGGAGTTGATGTATTAGAAGATTCTACGGCAACTGTATCTAAAGCTGCTTCTCCACCATTTCTCCATCTTAGCATGACTGTCTGAGCTTGGGTATTCAAAAATTGTCAGTTTCTGAGTCCTTGGCTTTTTCTCCAGATACCTCACACATGTCTTCTGTTAGCGATATTTATCAGTCTCTTGAAAAAATGTAAGGACCATGCTAGAGAAGGGACAACAAAAGTAGTAATTACTGTTAGTCAGGACTTTCCCTCTTCTGAGGGATCCATCAGAAGAGTACCGTAAGGCTAGTGTACAATGCAAGGGGGAAGTTGATCAACTCAAGCCTCACCATCCCTGTACTCTAGGCAGTGAGGCAAAGGTTGAAGCATTCCTGGCCAATTGAAGCTACATAATAGGACCTAGGACCCCCATCTCAAAATATTGGGGATAAAAAGCTGTTTGGAAGAATAACATACCAAACTCAAATCTATGAATAAACAGAAAATATTTTTTATGAGGATATGAAAGTAATACTGTCTCGGACATTGATGGGTGAGTATGTACTAACCAATAAAAATAATGAGCCAAATGCCTAATGTAGATGTTAAGTAGGATAATGTTTACAAAAGGGAAATAACTCTGGAGCTCTTACATAGATCAGAAGGAAATGTAAAAGGTGTTTGCCAAAGGCTTTATGTATGTGTTAGTCATAGTATAAATCATATTTTGTACATAGGAAATGGAGACTTGTAGCTACAAAGTCAGAATTTGAAATCAGAACCCTATTCAGGGAGCACATAAGACTATCCATGAAAAAGATTCATTAACATTTAAACATCCCAAAAGTGTCAGTCAACGATCCATATATGTCCACTCTTACAACTTATAATCATATTGGAGTAAGAATGAAAGTTACTTGTTTTTAATATAAAATTAACAAGGATTCAAGCATATTAGGACTCTCTTGCTGATGGATGTGAATACATATCTCTGGCAATCACTACCAGAAGCCTTAAGCACTGCCTTTTACATTTAAATTCTACGCAAAAATATACTTAAACCATAAATATGCAGTCTTATAAAGCTGTTAAAAAGTGTTAAAGATTCATAATATATTAAATACACAATCTGTACAACATGATCCCATGTACAACACATGCATTAAAATAATAGAAATACACAATGTTAAGATGTTACAGTGGTTACTTCTGAGTAGTAAAGTACAGGTAATGCACTTTTCTTATATTTCAAGTTTTACTACAAAATCCAATAGAGCAAGGAGCTAGAGAATATAATTAAATTATAAATCATAAGCTTACTATGTTTAAGGCCCCAGGTTTAATCCCTAGATCCCCAGCCCTGGGTGAGGCTGGTAGGGAACAGAAGCCCAAGAGAGTTGTAAAAATCAGTACTTGCTTTCTGTAACATCCCTGCCTCAAGTCTAACTTAACTCTGATCTTTCACTGTTGATCAATTCAATGCAGACTTACCTGCCTCATAATATTAGAAGAATCCCCTTCAAATCTCCTATGTAAGTAACTTACATGTTTAAAGATTTATGGCTGAGAAAAGCGTGTCTTGTAAATGATTAATAGTTTTGGTCATTAGTGCTTTTCCATGAATTCAACAGGCATATACAAGTTATCTTGACTATATTCTCATGTTAAAGAGCTGAAGACGATCTTAAGTTTCAATCTTTATGAAATGGAGCAGACACCAACATCAGCTGAAAGAAAAAGTTGTTTTGTCTTTCAGCAGCCTTTTCTGAAAGAAAATAACTAATACCTTTCTCTCTGCTCCTTGCTTTTTTTTCCCTCTTGCTCTGGTGGCTGTCTAAAATGTCTATAAAGCAGCACTTGCCTTACATGGATCTTAAATCAGTTCCATCCTTTTTCTTCCTCTTTTCCACTGCCTGCAACCAAAACTGAGACTTGAACTTTTAAGGCATTTGACAATGGCCTAATAACCTACTTTTGTTTGTGAACTGCCAAGGAGAAAGTCACATATCTTGGGCCAGTTCCATTCCCAGGACCACATTGGGAGGTGTACCCCTGTAACTCCACTTCAGGGGAATCCAGTGTCCTCTTCTGGCTTCTGCAGGCATTTACATTCACATGCATATAATTTTAAAGTAATCATTCCAAAGGTCTTTCTTAGCTCTTAGAATTGAAGGAGGAGAATATCTTAGTGAATTTAGTGTGTGTGAGAATTTTAAAAGTTCTTGTTCTCATTCCCTTCCTCCAACAATTCAACCTTAAAGTCTGAGTTTCCTGATGCTGTTTATTTAACTCAGGAAATAGAAGTGTGCTACTTCTTTTCTACCTTTTCCACCCTCCAGCCTAACTCCATTCATGTTGTTCTGTTATTTACCTGAATGATTTCAAAGCAAAACTTTAAAATTTCAGTTTTAGTACAATTCATTCCCATTACATGCTGATACTACTAAGCAGCTGGGGTGCAAATTGAATATATAAATGGTAAAGTTAAAATATATATATACTAAAGATCCTGACCAGAAATATTAGAATTAGGGAAAAACTCTAATAGGAAGTAGTTCAGAAGTTAGTTTTGCTATGGGTAATGGGTTTATGGATGACTTTACTTACCAACTCTCACAATTAGAAAAAGGATTAAATGATATTTAAAACATTGAATCATTCGCTTGTCACCTGTAAAAAAAAAAGGCAATTCACTGTCCATTTGAATGATCCCTTTATGGTAGCTCTTAAATTGCACAACCTTTGGAAGTGAGAACCATATTTATTGTTACCTCCCCTATTCACAATAGCTTTTATTACCAAGCTTAAAAAAAAAAGGTACACTCTCCTAGGTAGAAATTACCCTCATCGATTAAGGATTAACTAAAACTGCCAAATTAAAGTCAAGGAAGAATTTTATAGAATCTGAAGGATTGACTCTATTTCCCTCAAGTGGCTTATCATCTGCAAACCTAATGCTGAGGGACTCTCCAGGTTCCAGTGTCCTTCAGCTTCCAATGCATGCTGTTTTCTTGGTATACATGCATGACTTTAGAAACACCAGTTTTATTTTTTTATCATGCTAATTCTGAATACTTCTTGATCATGTAGGTCACTTACCAATGTGAAACATTTCAGGTTATCCAACTCAGGCTATTACAAACAGGAAAAGAAACCAACCTGACTTCTGAACTAGGGTCACAAACAACTCCAGCAGGAACTAGAGTGAAGTCATGAAACAGGAATATCCACTACTCATCATGCCATGTATTGCTATGACCTCTGCATCTGTTCTGCCATTAGCCAAGCTGCTGATTCTACATTTTAGGTCTCAATATCACATCCAAGAAATTTTTAGTTAACTCATAGATTTTTAGTTAACTCATAGATAAAATCTCTGATATTTCTTCCAGCAGAATCCTGAATTTAACTGGCATAGTTATTGCCACACACTTACCATAATAAATGAATATATATATATATATATATATATATATATATATATATATATATATATATATATATATATATAAAATATTCATTCTATTAGCCCTTAGTTTGGAGAAGACAATGGCCAAGCCTGTTCTCCCAGTGGCTAAGCCCAGCAGTCTAAATAAGGAAGTACACTGTAACAGGAAGCTCAGGGTTAAAGGCACTAGCAAGGGGTAGAATGATCTTCCATTACTCAGATATTAAACTGATCCAGGACATGACATTTCATAGCCTCAATTCAACATTTCAGGGTTCAGTAACTTAAAACATGCCTACTCCTGTCAGGCATAAACACTTTTACAGACCTTATAAAGAGATCTTACAAGATCTGTACTCCAATCATGGACTTACATGAAGGTGCTCAATGGCAGTTCTATCTGCAGTGGAGAGTCCTCATCCAGAAATGGGTCAGTCTCCCCCCCCCCCTTAGAAAATACCATTCTTTGTAGACAAGTTTTGGATAAAATTCTTTCACTATGCAAACATTTTATGTGGATCTCTTTTTACAGAACTGGGCTGGAAAGACAAAAGTCCTGCTATCAGGAAACTTCTCTATCTTTTGTGGAGTCTCACCTTCAAAGTGAATTCCTTGCATTTCACAATTGTACAACCACTTACCCTTAGAGCTTAACTCTGGTATGTGTTCTCTGATGCTGCACAAGGCCTGACCTATGCCTAAATATTTTCCTGCATTCATTACATTCATAAGGTTTCTCCCCAGAATGAGTTCTCTGGTGCACAGTGAGTGCTGAGCTTCTATTAAAGGATTTTCCACATTCATTACATTTATAAGGTTTCTCACCAGTGTGGATTCTTTGATGTTCCCTAAGAACATAACTTGTCCAAAAAGCCTTACCACATTCAGTACATTCATAGCCTTTGTTTCCACTGTGAATCTTCTTATGCTGAATAAGGGCAGAGCTCTGGATGAAGGCTTTCCCACATTCATCACAACTATAAGGTTTTTCTCCACTGTGAATCTTCTTATGCTGAATAAGAGTAGAACATTGGCTGAAGGCTCTCCCACATTCATCACAACCATAAGGTTTCTCTCCAGTATGAATTCTCCTATGCCTAATGAGCCCTGTGTTGCTCCCAAAAGCTTTTCCACAGTCACAACATTTATAGGGTTTTTCACCACTGTGAATTCTCTGATGTCTAACAAGGTCTGCTCTGAAACCAAAGGCCTTTCCACATTCTTTACATGCATAAGGTCTCTCTCCAGTATGACTTCTCTGGTGTCTAATAAGTTTTGACCTATTGCAAAAAGCTTTCCCACAATCTACACATGCAAAGAGCAGTTGCCTTGTGTGAGTTCTGGGCTGTGTAGTACCATGTAAGTTTTGAGTAGGGATCCTGTCACCTTCATTACACTCAAAGATATACTGTTCTGTAGGGGGTTTCTTGTTGAAGGTTGCCAAACTGAAATAGTCTTCCTGAGAAGAAAGCTGACTTGTTTTGTTGCTTGTATCATTGAATCCTCTTTGCTTCTCATTGTTGTCCAGACATTCCATAGTTTCTTCAACTATCTGTACTGGAGAAGTTTCCCTAGGAAGTCTTCTTGGAGATGCCATGGTCACTGATGCAACACATTCAATAATTTCTTGCTTTGCTGTCAATACTTTCCCAGTTGCCATCTTGCTATCTAAAAATATGAATAGGAGGTATCTTTTTTTTTCATGTTAAAAAAAAAGTGTTAGAGAAGGAACAACAAGTAAACCAAAGGAAAAGGTAAACCAAAGGAAAAGGTAAGTCTGGAGAGGTAGCTTAGTGATTTGAGAGTGCATATTCGTCTTGCAGAAGTCCCACTTCAGTTTCCAGCACCCACATGGTGGCTCACAACCATACCTAACTTCAGTTCCAGGAGCTCCAACATCCTTTTCTTGACTCTGTGGGACAAGGCATGGGAGGTCATGTATAGACATACAAACATGCAAACTTTTTTCAAAACAAAACAGGGATGGACATACAGACAAATGACAGAGTATTTGCAAACACAAGACCCTGGGTTTGATCTTCAGGATTAGGAAAGGGATATGGCTGGGGAAATGACAATTAGCTTCCCAATATAGAATATAGCACTCATGAGAGTAAAATGGACAAAGAATGTAAGTCCGTATTGAAGATATTGAGTAGTGAACAAGAAAAAAATATTTAGAGGTGACAAACAGTTGATACCAGCCATAAACCAGAAAGGGAAGAGACTATTCTAGATTAGCTAATGTGAGAGGAGAGGTGATACTAAAATGTCTTAAGAGTTGTACATCAGCACATCTAGCAAAGTAGGAGAGCCAGTGATAATATAAAATATTTGGAGGATGAGAATTTGACAAAGGGAGGTGAGTAGGACATAAAAAGCAAGAAAGCATTTGCAAATTCTCACAGGTTCCAAGTAGGGCAAATATAAGCAGTATGTTTATGTATATTTATATACTTATATATAATATATATTTTATATTTATATAAAAGTTTTACCTACAGAGTTTGTGTTCATATACCATTATATATAATATTTTATATTTTAATGTATTTATATATTATTTTTATATAAACAAGCAATATATAAATAAATATAAGCAAATATAAATGTAAGTAGAGAAAAAAACATTTAAAAAGAAATACTCTGAGTTCCTTACTCATTTTAGGTCAAGTAAGAGTATTAATAATTCATCTCATAAGTATAAATGGCAAAAAAAGATTCAGTTGCCTAAGGGCCTAATCAAATCCACTGCCTTATAGCATGTCCTTTTATTTCAAAATTTCCAGTATCTCAAAACAAGAACTACTAGATACAGTTAATATAAATTGAGTTCTTTTAAGGGTTTTTATTCCATCAAAAATCCTCTAAAAATATACATTTTACAAACCAGGAAACTAAAGCTTTCAAGGGTTATGGGACGCTATAGGATTACTAGTTGATAGTCAAGATTAAAGACAGCTAACTTCAAATTTTAAGGTCTTTCTCCCAAGTTACCTGCCTGTCTTTTTGGAAGCAGAGCTGTAGTTGCATTGAAAGAAAAATAATTTAAAACTCATTTTCATTCATCTGTGTAAAAGGAATAGTGTTACATGAAAATAAGTATTTCTCACATTCAAGTTTCACAACACCTTGAAGACAACATTAGCATTACAGTGAATTCCTAGCAAAGCCGAGAGCAAGCTGGCTTCCTTTTCTATAATTTCTCATTTAAAAAAAAAAAAAAGAAAGAAAACAAAGATAAAACCTGAAATGAAATTTGTACTGTACTTGGATTTCAGAAATTTAAATCATTAGTTATATCAATGACTTAGGTTGTGCTTATTTTAAAAGTTATAAGAAGGGCTGGTGAGATGGCTCAGCGGGTAAGAGCACTGACTGCTCTTCCCAAGGTCCTGAGTACAAATCCCAGCAACCACATGGTGGCTCACAACTACCTGTAATGAGATCTGATACCCTCTTCTCGTGTGTCTGAAGACAGCTATAATGTACTTATGTATGATAATAAATAAATCTTTGGACTGGAGCAAGTAGGGACTGAGCAAGCGGAGTTGACCAAGGTGAGCAGAGGTGCTAAAATTCAATTCCCAACAACCACATGAAGGCTCACAACCATCTGTACATCTACAGTGTACTCATATACATAAATCAATCTTCTAAAAAAAAGAGTTATGAGAAAAGGCTAGATGCTGGCACACACTTCAAATCCCAGCACCCAGTTGACAAAGACAGGCAGATAGATTTTTGAGTGTGAGGCCAGCCTTGTCTACATCCAGAATTTCAAGACAGCCAGGGTTATAACCCATATCTCAAAAAGAGTAAAATACTCAACAAATCACTAATATAAATACATAAAAATAGTGTATTTGTCAGGCGTAGTGGCGCACACCTTTAATCTCAGTACTTAGGAAGCAGAGGCAAGTGGATTTCTGTGAGTTCCTGGCTAGTCGGGTCTGCAGAGTCTCAAAAAACAGAACAACAAAGGTACAGTAAGTTCATGAAGTGAAAGGGTGTGACCAGAGAGGATGCATAAGTCAGAAAAACAAGATATTTTTTTCCTGTTCCCCAAAAGACAGCAGGCATAATGTAGGCAGTAACCTCATGTTTAATCTCATGCCTAAAAAGTACAGTCACACCCTAAGGTACTAAGAGCTTCAACCTATGATGTAGTATATAAAAGAAATTAGAGCAGAGTCTGTAAAGACCTTACTAAAACCAAGTAAGGGCCACATGTGGCACACAACTTTTAACCCAAGCACTCAGAAGGCAGAGGAACATGGCTGGTCTTTATATTGAGTATCAGGTTCAGGACAAAAACAAAAAACAAAAACCTGAGAGAGAAAGGACTAGATATATCTGCCCTAAAATTTTTAGAGATTGTTATGGTTTGGATGCTATTCTCTTAAGGCTTATCTGTTGAGAGCTTAGTCCCCTGTATCACCATATCATCATCAATTGTCAATTGATGGAGCCTTTAAGCGGGCAGGCCTGTTAGGAGACCCCAAGGTCAACTGTAATGCCCTCAAAAAGGATTAAGGTGTTTAAGTATTCTGGTTAGTTCTTTCAAGAACTGATCCCAGAGTTGCAGTCTCTGCTTTTGTATGATAACTTGCCTCTGCTTATACTTTCATAACCAACATCATGATAAATTTTGTAGAAAGAGGCCAAACCAGAAATGAGCCAATGAAGAGAACATATAGTAGGTAATTTCCTGTAAGGCAAGGTATATGATAAGATCATTTTTTCAAAATTGATTTTAATGTGCCTACTGCTTAATCACAAGGTATTTAAGAGGGCAATATCAGAGTGGATAAGTGGAGGAAAGTTGAGAGGGTGATTTTTCTAAAGAGACCTCAGTAGATAACTAATATGATTCCTTTGGTGAACTGCCAAGGTCTAAGGTCAGGCCCTCAGGCTTCTGTCCTCTTATTTCTAATTCTATCAACATACAGTGAACAGATTTACATCCTGGGTTGATTCATACTAACCAAGCACTTGTAACTACTGTATAACTGTAATAAGAATGAGTAATGTAAATTACATAGACTTAAATGAACTGAGTCATTCTTTTAATATAGTTAAGCTTCGTGGGAAGGTTCGTGGGAAGGTAACAAGATTGCTTGGAGAAAATGAAATCAGAAGCACAGATATAACAGGCTGATATTGCTAACTGTCCATATCAATGTTGCCAATAACTTAAAATCCTTTTGACTCTAATCCTTGGCACCTGTGATATTTTCAATTTATTGTTTCAAATTTATCATTGTCCTATCTATATAATACTGGCATCATGCTAGCACATGCATTTTATCAGTTGAGAGAAACGGAAAGACAGTGGAGGAGGAAGACTTCTGTTCATTTCTTACAGCATGTAGGACACACACACACACCCCTATAAATCTCAGAGAAACTGTCCTCCTTGGCAGCTTCCCAGCAAAGTTTTTGTTAAGTCACATTTCCTGGCAAGTTTTTGGTACCCTAAAGGTGGCTCCTACTGAATCTAGCCTGCCAAGTGTTCTTTTGAAGACTTTCTACCTTAGCCCTGTACATTCTAGAGTTTGACTTTTAGTTATGCTACATAGTAGTCAATGCCTTGCTACTTTTCTTCTTCTTTGAGACCATCTCATGTAGTCCAGTCTAGCCTGTAACATGCAATCCTCCTACCTCTCAGCCTTTCAAATGGTATTAAAAGTGTATACCACCACATCTCACTTGCAGCTGATGATTTTTAATATTAAGTTTTTCCTTTTCCAAGTTATGAAACTATAGCTTCGGACAATATTTTCATCCCTCTTAGAAACTTACTTGTTAGTGTGACAAAAATATTTTTAAACCAGTATTAGAGGGCTGGAGAGATGGCTCAGCATTTAAGAGCACTGATTGCTCTTCCACAGGTCCTGAGTTCAATTCTCAGCAACCACATAGTGGCTCACAACCATCTGTAATGGGATACGATGCCCTCTTCTGGTGTCTGAAGACAGCTAAGTGTACTCATACATAAAATAAATCTTTTTAAAAAGAGCATATTAGACTTGAATATGGCATTAGGAAATCTTATTAAAGGCTTATTTTTAATCCAAGTTAAAATTTTGTTAAAATTTCAGATTCGAGGCTGAGCCAATTGATGACTATTTTAAGGCCAGCAGGACTTTCCAATGATACTTAGTGACAGTCATTAAGAGAGTAAGCCTTGGCATATTCGGTAATCCTCACCTTCAACATCAACCCTAAATGGTAGGGTTGTCTCATCTCTCTCATGGAAACTCTGGGGCTCCTGAGGTTCACTCTTGCAATGGTTCTCCAAGGACTGCAGTGGACTACTTAGAGACTCTGACGTTCCCATGAGTGTCATTTCTTTGCAGATCATTTCTTGACCATGAGCTGTGTCCTAGAGTAACAAGGACCAGTAGTGTGACTGAGTGCAAATAAGAGAAAAACCCTACAGTAACAAGGCAAGACAGAAGAAGCAGAAAACTGTCAGATGACTAGATAAAACAACAACAAAACAGTACTACAAACCCCTATGATTTGAACTAATAGGCAAATGAATAATTTACCAAGAGACAGAAACTGATTAAATTCCCTGAGAGCTGAGTCAGTGCTACTTATCCTGGCTTCTCTATTGAACACAAGAGATCAAAATCAGCAAAAAAGAACTTACATCTTACCTGGTGCTTGGGTTCATCAAATTCTCTCTCCAGCTCCTCCAGCAGAGTCACAGCCTCCTCTCCATTTCTGGGCCTATGTTCTTGCACCCAGGCCTTCAGCTCCATAGGCAAGATGGTCATGAACTGCTCTAGCACAAGCAGTTCTAGGATCTGCTCCTTGGAGTGCTCCTCTGGCCTCAGCCACTGCTGGCAAAGCTTCTGCAGTTGGTTCAGAGCCTCCCGGGGCCCAGTGAAATCAGAGTAGCCAAACTGTCTAAACTGCTGACGGAAAACCTCCTGGCTCTGGAGGTTTCCCTGAAGACTTGAGTCCTGCTTCCAAACACCATTTTCTTCTTCAACTTTTACAAAGTTGAGCATATTTTGTTCTTTTGAAGCATAACAAGCCAAGGCTGTTGTTTCTCTGAACATCCTGGTCAGAATAATCTGAAAGGCTGAGGCAGAGAGGAGATGGATCCAAAGAATCCCTGAGGTGGACAGTGTTCATGTTACACAGGGAAAGAATGTACCCACAATGTAAATACATGTTTATGAAAGATAGCCACTTTCATATGTATACCACTCTTTAAAAAACAAACAAACAAACAAACAAACATAAAAAACAATGCAGCTCAGTGATCACAGTGCCTGTGTAGAAAACTGACTAAAAGGGATACATCTTGAGTGAGGTCACCCAATCACCAAAGAACACATATGATAAGAAAACACTCACTGATACGTGGATATTAGCCCAGAAGCTCAGAATCCTTCTTACAAGGGAGAACAAAGTACCCATGGAGGAGTTACAGAGACAAAGCTCGGAGCAGAGGCTGAAGGATGACCAAGAAACTGCCCCACTTATAAACAACCACCAAACCCAGACACTATGGCAGATGCGAACAAAAGCCTGCTGACAGGAGCCTGATATAGCTGTCTCCTGGGAGGCTCTGCCAATGCCTAATACAGAAGTGGATGTTCACAATCATCCATTGGACGGAGCACAGGGTCCCCAATGAAGGAGCTAGAGAAAGTACCCAAGGAGCTGAAGGGGTCTGAAGCCCCATAGGAGGAACAACAATATGAACTAACCAGTACCCCCAGAGCTCCTTGGAACTAAACCACCAATCAAAGAAAACACATGGTGGAACTTGTGGTTCTAGCAGTATATGTAGCAGTCGGTCATCAATGGGAGGAGAGGCCCTAGACCCTCTGAAGGTTCTATGCCTAAGTATAGGGGAATGCCAGGAATGGGAATGGGAATGGGTGGGTTGGGGAGCAGGGGGAAGGGAGAGGAGATAGGGGATTTTCAGAGAAGAAACTAGAAAAGGGGATAACATTTGAAATGCAAATATTTTTTAATTATATATTAAATGATAATCTAAAGATTATTCAAGATTGTTTTCAGGATGTGAGACAGAAGATTTTAATATGACCAAAATCATGTGACCTTTAGTAATAACATTAGATAGCATTAAGGATACTAGAATAGTGCTCCATAAGAACCATCATGGTGCCGGGCATGGTGGCGCACGCCTTTAATCCCAGCACTCGGGAGGCAGAGGCAGGCGGATTTCTGAGTTCGAGGCCAGCCTGGTCTACAAAGTGAGTTCCAGGACAGCCAGGGCTACACAGAGAAACCCTGTCTCAAAAAACCAACAAAAAAAAAAAGAACCATCATGGTTTTGTCCATTCTCCAAATGAGGCTTCTGAGGATCATAAGCTGACCAAAGGCACACAGCTATAAACAACAGAACTGAACTTTGCCAGCAAACTATTTAGCCCTACTATATCAACGAGTATCCCGAAAGACAGGAACTCAAAATCTAACACTTGCTATGGACAGTTTACAAGAGCTACTTTATTGGGTCTCTTAACAATACCCCTATGCAGTAAGTATCCCCCTTGTTTTACAGATGAAAAAGCCAAACATCATGAATTTTCCCAAGTCACCAAACTGGTCAGGACGATAACTCTTGATCACTAGCTGTTTTTATTCCAGAATGGATTGCCAGACCAATATTGGTTGTTCTTGCAAATTAGGAATGATGGCAAGAATGTAAGGATGGGAGAGCATCATCTTGTATCCCAGGTCTCTCAGAGACCAATCTGCACAGGAGATTGCGCAGGCTGCAGAAGCAACATAGCTTCTGGGACAGAGCCCCTTTCCGGCCTTCATCTTCAGCCAGGAGGCAGAGCTGAGCTACAGACCTCTGTGCACCTTCCCTGAAAGAGGAGAGCTTGCCTGCAGAGAGGACTTTGACCACTGAGACTCAGGAGAGAGATGGACTCCCACAAGTGCTGACAGAGGCTAACAGAATCACAGGAGGAACAAGCTCCAGCCAGAGACAACTATAACAACTAAAGCCAGAGATTAACAGATGGCGAAAGGCAAACATAAGAATCTTACTAACAGAAACCAAGACCACTCAGCATCATCAGAACCCAGCACCCCACAACACACCCGAAGCAAGATTTGGATTTAAAATCATATCTCATGATGGTAGAGGATTTTAAGAAGGAAATTAATAACTCACTTTAAAAAATACAGAACACGGCTAAAAAGGTAAAAGGCCTTAAAGAGGAAGCACAAAAATCCCTCAAGGAATTACAGTAAAACACTGCTAAACAGGTAGAAGTCTTTAAAGAAGAAATCCAAAAATCCCTTAAAGAATTGCAGGAAAACACAACCAAACAGGTGACAGAATTGAACAAAACCATCCAAGATGTAAAAATGGAAGTAGAAACAATAAAGAAAAGCCAAAGGGAGACAACTCTGGAGATAGAAACCCTAGGAAAGAAATCAGGAGCCATAGATGCGAGCATCAGCAACAGAATACAAGAGATGGAAGAGAGAATCTCAGGTACAGAAGATTCCATAGAGAACATGGACACAACAATCAAAGAAAATGCAAAATGCAAAAAGATTCTAACTCAAAACATCCAGGATATCCAGGACACAATGAGAAGACCAAACCTACGCATAATAAGAGTAGATGAGTGTGGTGTCCCTTCTGCACCAACATGGTGCAATGACCAGAGCCGTGCTGCACCCAATGGCATTCATTCTGTTGTTAACTAGGCTAAGAGCCCTGTACCCTGCGGCCAGGTTCTGCACGTCTCCTAGGTCACCCGGCTCCACCCAGCTTACCAGAGGCCCACCTACAACCAGCCCACCTGTGCAACCTGCGAGATGTCACGAGACTTCAGGGTTCCCGCCAAACTCCAGAATGCCTGCGCAGACTGGGGGCGGGGCTCCCTTTCCTTTATCCCCAAATGCTTGTCCACCATTAAACAGTCGTTCTAAGCAGAAGCAACCATGTAGTCTCGGAGACCTTCTTTCATACCCCTCTCCCTTAGTTTCATTTCAGCTTCAGGCCAATCCTCCAGGAACCCAGTCCACTGCGGGCAGTGGACCCCAACAGATGAGAATGAAGATTTTCAACTTAAAGGGACAGCAAATATCTTCAACAAAATTATGGAAGAAAACTTCCCTAACCTAAAGAAAGAGATGCCCATGAAAATACAAGAAGCCTATAGTACTCCAAATAGATTGGACCAGAAAAGAAATTTCTCCTGACATATAATAATCAGAACAACAAATGCAGTAAATAAAGATAGAATATTAAAAGCAGCAAGGGAAAAAGGTCAAGTAACATATAAAAGTAGACCTATTAGAATTACACCAGATTTCTCACCAGAAACTATGAAAGCCAGAAGATCCTGGACAGATGTTATACAGACCCTAAGAGAACACAAATGCCAGCCCAGGCTACTATACCCAGCAAAACTCTCAATTACGATAGATGGAGAAACCAAAGTATTCCATGACAAAACCAAATTTACACAATATCTTTCCATGAATCCAGCACTTCAAAGAATAATAAAGGGAAAACGCCAACACAAGGATGGAAACTACGCTCTAGAAGAAGCGAGAAAGTAATCCTTCAACAAACCAAAAAAAGACAGCCACAAGAACAGAATCTCAACTCTAACAACAAAAATAACAGGAAGCAACAATTGTCTTTAAATGTATCTTAATATCAATGGATTCAACTCCCCCCAAAAAAGACACAGACTAACAGACTGTCTACATAAACAGGACCCAACATTTTGCTGCTTACAGGAAACCCACCTCAGGGAAAAAGGTAGACACTACCTCAGAGTAAAAGGCTGTAAAACAATTTTCCCAGCAAATGGTCCGAAGAAACATGCTGGAGTAGCCATTCTAATATTGAAGAAAATTGACTTCCAACCCAAAGTTAACAAAAAAAGACAAGGAGGGGCACTTCATACTCATCAAAGGTAAAATCTTCCAAGATGAACTCTCAATTATGAATATTCTCCAAATGCAAGGGCAGCCACATTCATTAAAGAAATGTAGTAAAGCTCAAAGCACACATTGCACCTCAAACAATAATAGTGGAAGACTTCAACACCCCACTCTCACCAATGGACAGATCCTGGAAACAGAAACTAAACAGAGACACAGTGAAACTAACAGAAGTTATGAAACAAATGGATTTAACAGATATCTACAAAACATTTTATCCTAAAACAAAAAGATATACCTTCTTCTCATCACCTCATGGTACCTTCTCTAAAACTGACCATATAATTGGTCACAAAACAGGCTTCAAATTATCATATGCATCCTATCAGATCACCACAGATGAAGGCTGATCTTCCATAACAACATAAATAATAGCCAACATTCACATGGAAACTGAACAACACTCTACTCAATGATACCTTGGTCAAGGAAGAAATAAAGAAATTAAAGATTTTTTAGAGTTTAATGAAAATGAAACCACAACATACCCAAACTTATAGGACACAATGAAAACAGCCTTAAGAGGAAAATTCATAGCTCCGAGTGCCTCCAAAAAGAAACTAGAGAGACTATACACTAAGTCTGACAGCACACATAAAGCTCTAGAACAAAAGGAAGCAAATTCACCCAAGAGGAGTAGACTGCAGGAAATAATCAAACTCAAGGGCTTAAATCAAGCAAGTGGAAATAAAATGAACTATACAAAGAATCAACGAAAATCAGGAGCTGGTTCTTTGAGAAAATCAACAAGATAGATAAACCCTTAGCCAGATTAACTACAGGGCACAGGGACAGTATCCTAATTAACAAAATCAGAAATGAAAGAGGAAACATAACAAATCCTTAGGCAATCCAAAACATCATCAGATCCTACTACAAAAGACTATACTCACCAAAACTGGAAAACCTGGATGAAATGGACAACTTCCTAGACAGAAACCAGGTACCAAAGTTAAATTAGGATCAGATTAACCTAAACAGTCCCATTTCCCCTAAAGAAATAGAAGCAGTCATTAATAGTCTCCCAACTGAAAAAAGCCCAGGACCAGATGGGTTTAGTGCAGAGTTCTATTAGACCTTCAAAGAAGACCTAATTCTAATTTTCCTCAAATTATTCCACAAAATAGAAACAGAAGGTACTCTACCCAATTCATTCTAGGAAGCCACAATTACTCTGATACCTAAACCACACAAAGATCCAACAAAGAGAACTTCAGACCAATTTCCCTTATGAATATTTATGTAAAAATACTCAATAAAATCCTTGCAAACCGAATCCAAGAACACATCAGAACGATCATCCATCATGACCAAGTAGGCTTCATCCCAGGGATACAGGAATGGTTCAATATATGGAAACCCATCGACATAATCCACTATATAAACAAACTCAAAGATAAAAACCACATGATCATCTCTTTAGATGCTGAGAAAGCATTTGACAAAATCCAACACCCATTCATGATAAAAGTCTTGGAATAATCAGGAATTCAAGGCCCATACCTAAACATAATAAAAGCAATATACGGGGCTGGTGAGATGGCTCAGCGGGTAAGAGCACCCGACTGCTCTTCCGAAGGTGATAAGTTCAAATCCCAGCATCCACATGGTGGCTCACAACCATCTGTAACGAGATCTGGCGCCCTCTTCCGGAGTGTCTGAAGACAGCTACAGTGTACTTACATATAATAAATAAAATAAATCTTTAAAAAAATAAAAAAAAATAAAAGCAATATACATCAAACCAGTAGCCAACATCAAACTAAATGGAGAGAAACTCAAAGCAATCCCACTAAAATCAGGGACTAGACAAGGCTGCCCACTTTCTCCCTACCTATTCAATATAGTGCTTGAAGTCCTAGGCAGAGCAATTTGACAACAAAATGAGGTCAAGGGGATACAAATTGGAAAGGAAGAAATCAAAATATCACTGTTTGCAGATGATATGATAGTATATATAAGTGACCCTAAAAATTCCACCAGAGACCAACTAAACCTGATAAATAGCTTTAGTGCAGTAGCTGGATAGAAAATTAACTCAATCAAATCAGTGGCCTTTCTCTACACAAAGGATAAACAGGCTGAGAACGAAATTAGGGAAACAACACCCTTCACAATAGTCAAAAAAATATATAAAATACCTTGGTGTGACCCTAACTAAGGAAGTGAAAGATCTGTATGATAAGAAGTTCAAGTCTCTGAAGAAAGAAATTGAAGAAGATCTCAGAAGATGGAAAGATCTTCCATGCTCATGGATGGGAGGATTAGTATAGTCAAAATGGCTATCTTGCCAAAAGCAATCTACAGATTCAATGCAATCCCCATCAAAATCCCAACTCAATTCTTCACCAAGTTAGAAAGGGCAATTTGCAAATTCATCTGGAATATGTGCAGATAGCAAAAACTCTTCTCAACAATAAAAGAACCTCCTGTGGCATCATCATGCCTGACCTCAAGCTGTACTACAGAGCAATTGTGATAAAAACTGCATGGTACTGGTACAGCAACAGACAGGTAGATCAATGGAATAGAACCGAAGACCCAGAAATGAATCTACACACCTATAATCACTTGATCTTTGTCAAGGGAGCTAAAAGCATCCAGTGAACAATGGTGCTGGCACAACTGCCGGTTATCATGTAGAAGAATGCAAATTGATCTATTCTTATCTCCTTGTACAAAGCTCAAGTCTAAGTGGATCAAAGAACTCCACATAAAACCAGAGACACTGAAACTTATAGAGGAGAAAGTGAGAAAAGTCTCGAAGATATGGGCACAGGAGAAAAATTCCTGAACAGAACACTAATGGCTTGTGCTGTAAGATCAAGAATTGACAAATGGGACCTCAAAATTGCAAAGCTTCTGTAAGGCAAAAGACACCGTCAATAAGACAAAAAGGCCACCAACAGATTGAAAAAGGATTATTACTATTCCTAAATCTGGTAGGGGACTAATATCCAATATATACAAAGAACTCAAGAAGCTGGACACCAGAAATTCAAATAAGCCCAATACAAAAATGGGGTACAGAGCTAAACAAAGAATTCTCAACTGAGGTGCACTCGCGCAAGTTTCCGGCAGGACTCTCCTGGAGAGACTCTCCTGGCGATCTCGGGACCACTGGTGAGAGGAACACATATCTGTTCCAGTCCAATCTCATGGGACCTGAGTCTGCAGCTGGGAAATAGACAGGGGGGCAGCGGACCCCTTCTGGCCCACACCACTCCAGCGCCAGGGCGCAGGGCCCGGGGACTGTGCACTCGCCCAGGTTCCCGGTGGGTCCCTTCTAGTTTGCTCTAGCGCTGGGTCTCCTCAGGCAGAGATGGCAGGAGGCAAGCATAAGAACAGAAGCAACAGAAACCAAGGGTACTTGACATCACCAGATCCAAACTCTCCCACCATGTCAAGTCCTAGATACAACATCACACTGGAAAAGCAAGACATGGATCTAAAGTCACTTGTCATGATGATGATGGAGGACTATAAGAAGGAAATACAGGAAACCACAGATAAACAACTTAGAGAGTTACAGGAAAAGAATACCAAACAGGTGATGGAATTGAACAAAACCATCCAGGACCTAAAAATGGAATTAGAAACAATAAAGAAAACTCAAAAGGAGACAACCCTGGAGATAGAAACCATAGGAAAAAAAGCAAGAACCATAGATACAAGCATCAGCAACAGAATACAAGAGATTGAAGAGAGAATCTCAGGCAACGAAGACTCTATAGGGAGCATAGACACAACAATCAAAGAAAATGCTAAATGCAAAAAGATCCTAATGCAAAATATCCAAGAAATCCAGGACACAATGAGAAGACCAAACTTAAGGATAATAGGAGTAGATGAGAATGAAGACTATCAAACTAAAGGGCCAGCAAATATCTTCAACAAAATTATAGAAGAAAACTTTCCATACCTAAAGAATGAGATGCCCATAAACATACAAGAAGCCTACAGAACTCCAAATAGGCTGGACCAGAAAAGAAATTCCTCCCGGGGCTGGTGAGATGGCTCAGCGGGTAAGAGCACCCGACTGCTCTTCCGAAGGTGATAAGTTCAAATCCCAGCATCCACATGGTGGCTCACAACCATCCCTAACGAGATCTGGCGCCCTCTTCTGGAGTGTCTGAAGACAGCTACAGTGTACTTACATATAATAAATAAAATAAATCTTTGTTAAAAAAAAAAAAAAAGAAATTCCTCCCGACACATAATAATCAGAACAACAAACGCACTAAATAAAGACAGAATATTAAAAGCAGCAAGGGAAAAAGGTCAAGTAACATATAAAGGCAAGCCTATTAGAATTACTCCAGACTTCTCACCAGAGACTATAAAAGCCAGAAGATCATGGACAGATATTATACAGACACTAAGAGAACACAAATGCCAGCCCAGGCTACTATACCCAGCAAAACTCTCATTTACCATAGATGGAGAAACCAAAGTATTCCATGACAAATTCAAATTCACACAATATCTTTCCACGAATCCAGCCCTTCAAAGGACAATAACAGAAAAACAACAATACAAGGACGGAAATTCTGCCCCAGAAAAAGCAAGAAAGTAATCCTTCAACAGACCTAAAAGGAGACAGCCACAAGAACAGAATCCCAACTCTAAAAACAAAAATGACAGGAAGCAACAATTACTGTTCCTTAATACCTCTTAATATCACTGGACGCAATTCCCCGATAAAAAGACATAGACTATCAGACTGGCTACGCAAACAGGACCCAGCGTTTTGCTGCTTACAGGAAACACACCTCAGGAAAAAAGACAGACACTACCTCAGAGTGAAGGGCTGGAAAACAATTTTCCAAGCAAACGGCCCCAAGAAAAAAGCTGGGGTAGCCATTCTAATATCGAATAAAATAGACTTTCAACCCAAAATTATCAAAAAAGACAAAGAGGGGCACTTCATACTCATCAAAGGCAAAATATTCCAAGAGGAACTCTCAATTCTGAATATCTATGCTCCAAATGCAAGGGCAGCCACTTTCATTAAAGAAACCTTAGTAAAGCTCAAAACACACATTGCATCTCACACAATAATAGTGGGAGACTTCAACACCCCACTCTCATCAAGGGACAGATCCTGGAAACAGAAACTAAACAGAGATTCAGTCAAACTAACAGAGGCTATGAAACAAATGGACTTAACAGATATCTACCGAATATTTCATCCTAAAACAAAAGGATATACCTTTTTCTCAGCACCTCATGGCACCTTCTCCAAAATTGACCACATAATTGGTCACAAAATAGGTCTCAACAGATTCAAAAATATTGAAATTGTCCCATGCATCCTATCAGATCATCATGGACTAAGGCTGTTCTTCAATAACAACATAAGTAGCAGAACACCATCATTCACGTGGAAACTGAACAACATTCTACTCAATGATACCTTGGTCAAGGAAGAAATAAAGAAAGAAATTAAAGACTTTCTAGAGTTTAATGAAAACAAAGCCACAACATACCCAAACTTATGGGACACAATGAAAGCATTCCTAAGAGGTAAACTTATAGCTCTGTGCTCCTACAAAAAAAAAATGTAGAGATCATACACTAGTAGCTTGGCAGCACATCTACAAGCTCTAGAACAAATGGAAGCAAAGTCACCTAAGAGGAGTAGACTGCAGGAAATAATCAAACTCAGGGGTGAAATCAACCATGTGGAAACAAAAAGAACTATTCAAAGAATCAATCAAACCAGGAGCTGGTTCTTTGAGAAAGTCAACAAGATAGATAAACCCTTAGCCAGACTCACTAGAGGGCACAGGGATAGCATCCTAATTAACAAAATCAGAAATGAAAAGGGAGATACAACAACAGATCCTGTGGAAATACAAAACACCATTAGATCCTTCTACAAAAGGTTATATTCAAAAAATTTGGAAAATCTAGAGGAAATGGATAACTTTCTAGACAGATACCAAGTACCAAAGTTAAACCAGGATCAGATTAATGACCTAAACAGTCCTATATCTCCTAAAGAAATAGAAGCAGTCATTAATAGTCTCCCAACCAAAAAAAAGCCCAGGACCAGATGGGTTCAGTGCAGAGTTCTATCAGACCTTCAAGGAAGACCTAATTCCAGTTCTTTTCAAACTATTCAACAAAATAGAATCTGAAGGCACACTACCCAATTCATTCTATGAAGCCACAATTACTCTGACACCTAAACCTCATAGAGACACAACAAAGATAGAGAACTTCAGACCAATTTCCCTTATGAATATCGACGCAAAAATACTCAACAAAATTCTTGCTAACCAAATCCAAGAACACATCAAAACGATCATCCATCATGACCAAGTAGGCTTCATCCCAGGAATGCAGGGATGGTTTAATATATGGAAATCCATCAACGTAATAAACTATATAAACAAACTCAAAGATAAAAACCACATGATCATCTCTTTAGATGCTGAGAAAGCATTTGACAAAATCCAACACCCATTCATGATAAAAGTCTTGGAAAGATCAGGAATTCAAGGTCCATACCTAAACATAATAAAAGCAATCTACAACAAACCAGTGGCCAATATCAAACTAAATGGAGAGAAACTCAAAGCAATCCCACTAAAATCAGGGACTAGGCAAGGCTGCCCACTTTCTCCCTACCTATTCAATATAGTACTTGAAGTCCTAGCCAGAGCAATTTGACAACAAAAGGAGGTCAAGGGGATACATATTGGAATGGAAGAAGTCAAATTATCGCTATTTGCAGATGATATGATAGTTTATATAAGTGACCCCAAAACTACACCAGAGAACTCCTAAACCTGATAAACAGCATCAGTGCAGTAGCTGGATATAGAATTAACTCAAACAAATCGATGGCCTTTCTCTATACAAAGGAAGAACTGGCTGAGAAAGAGATCAGGGAAGCATCACCCTTCACAATAGTCACTAACAATATAAAATATCTTGGTGTGACTCTTACGAAGGAAGTGAAAGATTTGTATGACAAGAACTTCAAGTCTCTGAAGAAAGAAATTGAGGAAGATCTCAGAAGATGGAAGGATCTCCCATGCTCATGGATTGGCAGAATCAATATAGTAAAAATGGCTATCTTGCCNAGACAGGTA
This sequence comes from Mus minutoides, assembly GCA_902729485.2. Lineage (NCBI taxonomy): Eukaryota > Metazoa > Chordata > Mammalia > Rodentia > Muridae > Mus > Mus minutoides. The sequence continues at coordinate 908,260 of LR749595.1, read as the reverse complement.
GATCAATGGAATACCCAGGATTGAAGACCCAAAAATGAATCCACACACCTATGGTCACCTGATCTTTGACAAGGGAGCTAAAAACTATCCAGTGGAAAAAAGACAGCATTTTCAACAAATGGTGCTGGCACAACTGGCGGTTATCATGTAGAAGACTGGGAATTGATCCATTCTTATCTCCTTGTACTAAGGTCAAGTCTAAGTGGTTGAAGGATTTCCACATAAAACCAGAGACACTGAAACTTATAGAGGAGAAAGTGGGGAAAAGCCTCGATGGTATGGGCACTGGGGAAAAATTCCTGAATAGATCAGCAAAGGCTTGTGCTGTAAGATCAAGAATTGACAAATGGAGCCGGGCATGGTGGCGCACGCCTTTAATCCCAGCACTTGGGAGGCAGAGGCAGGTGGATTTCTGAATTCGAGGCCAGCCTGGTCTACAGAGTGAGTTCCAGGATAGCCAGGGCTATACAGAGAAACCCTGTCTCGAAACCGCCCCCCTCCCCAAAAAAGAATTGACAAATAGTACCTCATAAAGTTGCAAAGCTTCTGTAAGGTAAAAGATGCTGTAACAAGACAAAAGGGCCACCAACGGATTGGGAAAGGATCTTTACCAATCCTAAATCAGATAGGGGACTGATATCCAATATATATAAAGAACTCAAGAAGGTGGACACCAGAAAATCAAATATCCCCATTAAAAAGTGGGGCACAGAGTTAAACAAAGAATTCTCAACAGAGGAATACCGAATGGCTGAGAAGCACATGAAAAAAATGTTCAACATCCTTAATCATCAGGGAAATGCAAATCAAAATAACCCTGAGATTCCACCTCACACCAGTAAGAATGGCTAAGATCAAAAATTCAGGTGAGAGCAGATGCTGGCGGGGATGTGGAGAAAGGGGAACACTCCTCCATTGTTGGTGGGAATGCAAGCTTGTTCAACCACTCTGGAAATCAGTCTGGCGGTTCGTCAGAAAATTGAGCATAGTACTACCGAAAGATCCTGCAATACCTCTCCTGGGCATATACCCAGAAGATGTTCCATCTGGTAATAAGGACACATGTTCCACCATGTTCATAGCAGCCTTATTCATAATAGCCAGAAGCTGGAAAGAGCCCAGCTGTCCCTCAACAGAGGAATGGATACAGAAAATGTGGTACATTTACACAATGGAGTACTACTCAGCTATTAAAAACAATGAATTCATGAAATTCCTAGGCAAACGGATGGATCTGGAGGGTATCATCCTAAGTGAGGTAACCCAATCACAAAAGAACTCACATAACATGTACTCACTGATAAGTGGATATTAGCCCAGAAACCTAGACTACCCAAGATACAACTTACTAAACACATGAAGCTCAAGAAGAATGAAGATCAAAATGTGGACACTTCGCCCCTTCCTAGAATTAAGAACAAAGCACACATTGAGGGAGTTACAGAGATCAAGTGAGGAGCTGAATCTAAAGGATGGACCAACCAGTGACTCCTGCAGCCGGGGATCCATCCCATGATCAGCCACCAAACATAGACACTATTGCATATGCCAGCAAGATAGTGCGGAAGGGGCCCTGATATGGCTGTCTCGTGGGAGGCTATACTAGTGCCTGGCAGGCACAGAGGGGGATGCTCTCAGTCAGCTATTGGATGGAACACAGGGTTCCCAAGGAAGGAGCTAGAGAAAGTACCCAAGGAGCTGAAGGGGTCTTCAACCCTATAGGTGAAAGAACAACATGAACTAACTAGTACCCCCAGAGCTCATGTCTCTAGTTGCATACATAGAAGAAGATGGCCTAGTTGGCCATCACTGGGAAGAGAAGCCCCTTGGTCATGCAAACTTTATATGCCCCAGTGCAGGGGAACGCCAGGGCCAATAGGGGGGGAGTGTGTGGGGTGGGTAGGGGAGCAGGGTGGGGGTGGGGAAGCTTTAGGGGATTTGGGGGAGAACATGTGAAATGTAAATGAAGAAAATATCTAGTAAAATTGGAAAATAATTACATAATGTCAGATTTTGTATAAGTAAATCCTATCACATTTGAATGAAAATCTTTGTCCTGACATGTTTTGCAAGACGGACCTCCTTTTAGCTTTAAGTATTCACTGGAATTTGATAAGCATTATGAATCTTGTACTTCTCAGTTTTTCATAGCTTCATGGTTTTCAGTATGGATCCCTTTGAATATCTGCAACAAAGAAAAACACATCTACAACTATTTGTAGGCATCCATAGGAGGAGAAAGGAGGGTCACTGTAAATTAAGAGTTTGAAGTAGTTGGTAATATGGCTGTTTTAATAAAATTCATCACAAATACAGCCTTACAATAACAGTTACTATTGACATTATTTCATTATATGTAAAACTTGTCATAATTATTTACATGAACTTAGGACTTTTGAGCTCATGGAATCAGTATAATATAGATCATGTTAAAATATATTTATTTGATTGCTCTTTCTTATATTTGATGTTAAGTTTTAGGAGACACACACACACACATACAAAAAGAATTCTCAACTGAGGAATACTGAATTGCTGAGAAGCACCTGAAAAAATGTTCAACATCCTTAGTCATCAGGAAAATGCAAATCAAAACGACCCTGAGATTCCACCTCACACCAGTCAGAATAGCTAGGATCAAAAATACAGGTGACAGCAAATGCTGGCAGGGATGTGGAGAAAGAGGAATACTCCTCCATTGCTGGTGGGATTGCAAGCTGTACAACCACTCTGGAAATCAGTTTGGCGGTTCCTCAGAAAATTGGACATAGTACTACTGGAAGATCCAGCAAATACCTCTCCTGGGCATATACCCAGAAGATGCTCCAACATGTAATAAGGATTCATGCTCCACTATGTTCATAGCAGCCTTATTTATAATAGCCAGAAACTGGAAAGAACCCAGATGTCCCTCAACAGAGGAATGGATATAGAAAATGTGGTACATTTACACAATGGAGTACTGCTCAGCTATTAAAAACAATGAATTTATGAAATTCTTAGGCAAATCTATGGATCTGGAGGATATCATCCTGAGTGAAGTAACCCAATCACAAAAGAACTCACATGATATGCACTCACTGATAAGCGTATATTAGCCCATAAACTTAGAATACCCAAGATACAATTTGCAAAACACATGAAAATCAAGAAGGAAGACCAAAGTGTGGATACTTCATTCCTCCTTAGAATAGGGAACAAAATACCCATGGAAGGAGTTACAGAGACAAGTTTGGAGCTGATATGGAAGGATGGACCATCCAGAGACTGTCTCACCCGGGGATCCATCCCATAATCAGCCACCAAATGCAGACACTATTGCATATGCCAGCAAGATTCTGCTGACAGGACCCTGATATAGCTTTCTCTTGTGAGGCTTATGCCAGTGCCTGGCAAATACAGAAGTGGATGCTCACAATCATCTATTGGATGGAACACAGGACCCCTAATGGAGGAGCTAGAGAAGTACCCAAGGAGCTGAAGGGGTCTGCAACCCTATAGGTGGAACAACAAAATGAACTAATCAGTACCCCCAGAGCTCATGTCTCTAGCTGCATATGTAGCAGAAGATGCCCTAGTCGGCCATCATTGGGAAGAGAGGCCCCTTGGTCTTGTAAACTTGATCTGCCCCAGTACAGGGGAAAGCCAGGGCCAGGAAGCAGAAGTGGGTAGATTGGGGAACAGGGCAGGGGGAGGGTATGGGGACTTTCAGGATAGCATTTGAAATGTAAATGAAGAAAATATATAATAAAAAATTGTTTTTTAAAAAAAAAAAAAGAATGTAAGGATGAGGATCATGGGAAATTTCCATGAGTGCATAAAGGATAGCCAGAGCACAAGAATCATGGGTTTCCTTCATTATTCATAAGTGTCATGAATACCCTTTGTTACTTCACAAATACTTTAAAATTTGCTATACACAAAACTGTTCAACAGAAGTCTCATATTAAGTTCTCTTCCGGGGCTGGAGAGATGGCTCAGTGGTTAAAAGCACTGACTGCTCTTCCAGAGGACCTGAGTTCAATTCCCAGCAACCACATGGTGGCTCACAACCATCTGTAATGGGATCCACCGTCCTCTTCTGGTGTGTCTGAAGACAGCAACAGTGTATTCACATACATAATATAAATAATTTTTAAAAGATTAAAAAAAAAAAGTTCTCTTCCAAGGGTCTCTGAGTTCAGTTTGGGAAAACAGGCAACAGTATGATTGATCAAAGGAATCACAGGACAATCAAAGGAAGGTAAGCATGAAGAAAGACCAGTGACTAAGAGCAGAGAGAGGGGGTCCGAAGAGCCAAAGTAAGCTGCCTGCAAGATAAAAAATAGGAGTCTGATCTGAGTGACTCAGATGGATGTGAGAGAACATGGCCCACTGAAGAAACTAATGGGAGCTAGGAATAGCAGATTAACGGTTGTCATCTCCAGTTATAGCTCAATTACTCGCTTTGGAAGATAGGCCCTAAGACAGATTCACTCAGAATCCACAAGAGTATGGCTTTAATAAATGTCCCAGGGACGATGGGGTGTGACCAGAAGGAAAGGATGGCAGTGCAGGCTGGCTCCTGTAGTCCGAAGTTCACTGTGCAAGCTTTCAATGCTGCTGCTGGCCGGCTTCTGGGTCCTGGGACGCCTATGTCGCTGCGCTCGCTGGGTCCTTCCCACCCAATGAGGAATGACTCACCTCTACGTGAGTGTTGGTGGGGGCCGGGGAAACAGTAAGACCGAATCCTCTGCCTCATTGGGTTTCCGGAGCTGCTTTTTCTGTTTCGCGGGATCTTAAATGCAGTTTATCCTCTCTGATGTAACTAGCGAGGACCAGGGAAGGCGCCACCGACCTCGCCAAATACTTGCCTTTCACACTCCAGATCCCTGGTCCTCTGGGTTAAGCATAACCAACTGTCCACTGGTAAACTGCCCTCGGAGGCCGGGAGGAGTGGCAGAGGATCTCTTCGAGTTCCAGACCAGCCTGATCTACAAAGTGAGGCCAGGACGGCCAGGGCTGGTTGCACAGAGAAACGCTGTCTCAAAAAAAAAAAAAAAAAAAAAAAAAAGCTAGCCAGCCTAAAGACTCACTGCTATCTCAAAATGTCCTACCCTTGCCTCCACCCAATCTTTTTCACTTCAACACATGTTTTTAAGCAGACCCTTCCTCTACAACCTCTTTACTCCGAGACTTTGAATCTCGTCCCTGAATGACTTCCTTCGATGTTCCCACTTCTACCCTTTTTTTCTCCTCCCTGCTACTTCATTCACTCAGCAAATATCCTTTAAAAAGCAAACCACACACATATGGGGACAGAGGCTGAAGGATCAGGAATTCAAGCGTTCTCATACATTTCCAGCTTAGTATCAAACTGTGTTATGTCCGTCATTTGCTTTTTATTCGTTTGTTTTAAACAGGATATCTTTCTGAACACAAGGCTGGCCCTGTGAGAATCTTCAATGATCTTCCTGCCTTCTGAGTACTGGTATTAAAAAACGAGCTACCAAATAAATAAATAAATAAATAAATATCCCAGGTACATCTATGTACCCAGGTTTAAAAGTCTATGCCAGACTCTAGAACACTAATGGACAGTAAGATAAAATACACCTATAGTAGAACAACCAAGCCATTCATGGTGTGAGTGGTGGATCCCCAAGGCCACAAGCATGGCTGGAAAGTCTGACTCCCATGCAGGGTAGTGTGCAGAAGAAATAGGCTACAACAATTCAGGTGTGAGACCATAATAGCTTGAATGATAGAAGACAAAAATACAGAAACTGAACAGGTCTTAGAGTCCTACTTGATAAGGGTTTGGAAGATAGAGTAGTCAAGGCTAGGAATATAATCCAACATTTACTAGGCTGAAGAAAGACTGAATTCAAGGCATCTCAGGCTACATACTGAGTTCTTACCTATACACTGAGACCCTGTCTCTAAAGAAAGAGAACGATGAATTCAGGTTTCTGGGCAACTCTAGTGACTGGAAGCTGATTGTGCCATATCTGAGCTACTCAGTAACCAAGTTAGGTCTGAGATACCTACAATGTAACATTTCCTCTGTGCTTTGACAGATATTAACAGATGTTTCATAAATAGCCAAACATAAATCCATGCATAAACAACATGGACACTATATAGAGTATATGTTTTGAGACAAGGTCTTGGACAAGGGTCTCAGGTAGGACTAGTCCCAAAATTCACAATCTTCCTTACTTCTTCCTCCTAAGCACCTCCCAAACCCTGATTAAATGTTAGAATAAGAGGAATATCAATTACTTTTTTCTTAGTAAGTCAGTATTTAAGAACTTTAGGGCTACATAGTGGCACCTTGTCTGGGGGTTGTGGGGGCACGTGGAAGGACAAGATGGGACAGTATACATTTGCCACCAAACCTTCTGACCTGAGTCTGATACCTGGAACACAGAGTAAAAGGAGAAGGAGAATCCCTAAATGTATTCCTCTTATCTACACATGCACACACACACACACACACACACACACACACACACACACACATCAAATAAATTAAAATATAAACAGAGGAAAACAAAGAACTGATGTGTGCCATGCTGTCGGATGTTTATGGTGTATCACAGCATTTTCCAGGGTCTCTAGCCTTTCAATCCCAGTATTTGTGATAAATTTATTTTTAAAATTTATTTTTAATTATATGTAGGTGTGTGTTGATGTATGGGTTGTGCTCATGTATGCAGTGCCTACTGAGGCTAGAAAAGGACATTGGATTCCCTGGAGCTAGAGTTACAGGTGTTGTGAGCCAGCCAACATGGATGCTAGAAACGGAACTGAGGTCCTATGTCAAGAGCAGTCAGCATAAACCCTGAACTGCCTCACCAGCCCTTACTTAATTTTTATTATAAATACTATGCCTTGATAACATGTTCTTCAGGCACGTGTGACTGAGAGAAGTTTATAACAATACGTTTTTATATCTGCTTCTCTGTTCCTTCCCAGTGCCCCCATAGAATCAGTCCTAAGCATTTCCCCTTACTGTCCCTCTCAATGTCTCCCTCACTTTCAGCTAATACCCATCACCTAGTCTAGAACTCGCACCTGATCTCCAGACCTAGTTACCCACAGTTGCTCAATCTCATGATGAATTTTCTGGAATATCTTAAAAGGACTTCAAATGAAGCATAGGGAAACCACTTCATGAACCTTGCCAGCTTGAACCTGTGTTCAATAGGTTCCTAAATCTGGCTGTGTAGCCAGTAACCAATACATCTAACAGTTCTCTCTAACCCCTTCCTTCTATTCAAATTAAGCCCTACTGGTTTTCTTTCTTCTCTCTAGAGTCTACACTTCCTCTTCCAGCCACCACCTAAAAGTATCCCATGTGTCAAACCATCCAGCTTACCACTGGGCTTTCCTCTGACCAACTTTTGCTCACAGTGGTGTTTACTGATCAGGGTCAGCTGTTGGTTTTGACTTTTAATACCTAATGTGATTGTAATGTGTTATCAAGACTGTTATTGGGAGGCTGGAGGGATGGCTCAGGGGTTAAGAGCACTCGCTGCTCTTCCAGAGAATCTAGGATAGAGTCCAGCACATATATGGCAGTTGACAGCAGACTATAACTTGAGTTCAAGAGGATCCAATGCCTCCTTCTGGCTTCTAAGGGCACCGCAAACATTCGTTACACAGTACATGTACGTAAATGAATCTTTTTTTTTTTTTCACAAGATAAGAAATTTATTTTTTAATTAGATATTTTCTTTATTTGCATCTCAAATGTAAATAAAAGTGTGTGTGTGTGTGTGTGTGTGTGTGTGTGTGTGTATAAAATATATGGGTTAGGCTAGGTTTCCACAGTGCAACACTCACTAGCTAGCAATTGATTCTGGCTGTCAGCTGGGTATATTATTAATAAGAATGCTTTATATGTGCCCTTCATGTGTCTCTGGCTATTCTTTTTAGAAACACAAACCTTTTAGGATGAAGCCCTCTTTAATGTACTCATCTCATTCACCTGGGCTGTGTTCCAGCTTAGTCAGCCACTCCTAAATCAGATCCCAATAACTACATCTATAGCACAGCCCACAAATGAACCTAAGATGTCAATGCTGAGAACCCTGACTTAGTCAAGATACCATAAAGGCAAGGGGAAGGGGAACTGCATTTCTCTCAAAGCACTTGACTTTTTGTCAAGAAATACACTGTGCTGGTATGGAGAAGGTGAACTAGAGACGGTTAAGCACACTTATTGCTCTTACAGAGAATCCAGGCTCAGTTCCTAGCACCCACATAGTGGCTCACAACCATCTATTACTCTAGTTCCAAGGACTTCCGTGCACATGATCCACATAAACTCACACGGGCTCACACACATAAATAAAATGCATAAATTAATTCACACACCTTCATGGGACTTCTGGTCTTGTCCATGACCACACAATCTACATTGTTTTGGCTCACTACTGTATTTCTATCACTCAACCTAGTGAATCACATGACACTGTAAATTATATACAGGATTATAATACTGAACATATATATGCATATGTGACATAAGTGTGTGCACATATAATATACATATATACATATATATGTATATGTGCCATAATCAAAAAATAATTTCAAAGGTGCACTGATCAACACTGTCAGGTACCTAATACAAACTGAGAAACATTCCCACGGCCGCTAGCAGGTTTCAAGTAGTGATGTAGCTCACAAAAAGCACTAGCGTTGAAATCGGACAATCAGTCAGTCAGGTAATCATGGTGAGAATCTGGAATTCCATTCCCTCTCCTGGAAAGAGTTAATACCATTACTACAGTAGCTAGGGCTGCACAGTATGTTAAGCACACCTTTTTATGTCGATGCTTTCACACAAACAGTCCCTTCCAGGGCTAGCCAGTCCCACAGCAGTAAGCAATTCAGTGTGGACATTCCTTGAAAACAAACAGACCCAGAATCCCCTCCTCCCAAGTTCTCGGTGAGGCTCTCACCCTCAAGATCATTAATTTCCTATTCTATCCTCTTCATTAATTTCCTATTCTATTCTCTTCATTAATTTCCTGTTCTATTCTCTTCATTAATTTCCTATTCTATTCTCTTCAAGGTCAGCACCAATCAAGCAGGGAAATTCTCATCTCTCAGAGTGCACTGCTGCTTCACGCCTAGAGCTACCACAGGCAAGATTCTTCCCATTTCCCCTTGCGCTTTCTGCCCTCTGACTCTGAGGCTCTCCTATCAAGGAATGCCCCATCGCTTGAGAACTGCAGGAACAAACTACCTTCCCAACCCAAATCATCTCCTTTTTAAAAGCACATGTCAAACCTGTCCCAGTAAGATAGTCAAGGTCAGAAGCAAACTCCACTTTACAAGGAATGGATTACAGAATAGGAGTCACTGTGAAAAATGTACCAAGAGAACAGTCACTAAAGGCAAGTCCAGGCCCAACGCCCATCCTCTCACAGAAGACTGTAGAGAGAGGCAGTCCAGTGTTTCAGGGCAGCACACACACTTCTTAGGATACGAGTCTGAGGAAGCAGATCTGTCTGCAAGGGTATAAAGTAGCTGGTCCTGGTCAGAAAAGCTGGATTTAGGTGTCACCCAGCAGATGGTGAGAGAGAGTACAGGTAGGAGGCACTGAGCCTGGGAGTAAGCCGGCCCCCACTTCTGGAAGGTGACTCCCTGGACCCTAACCAAGAGGAAACTTCCAGAGTGCTTCTGGGAAACCAACCCTCTACTGGCTGAGGCAGGCTGTTGTTATTAACGTATCTACACTGAAATGTAATGTTTTAGAATGTTACTGCTTGATCATTTAATAAGTAACAATACACTACACCTTTATAGTAGATCCCAGCATTGTCAACCCTGCCTTCACAGCGTGCTATACTGTAAATTCCCACTGTTTCAATATATGCAAGTTGTCCCATCTTAATGTGGCTTGTGGGGTCATCTGGACTGTTGTTTTTGTTGTTGGTTTTGGTTTTGGAGCCAAGGGCTCATATTTGAGCTGGTCTTTAACGATTTGATCCTCCTACCTCCACCACCTGAGTGCTGGAATTATAGGTCTGACTCCAGGGTCCACAATCTCAGATGACTTCTCTGCTGAAATGCTGGCTCATATCTGCTTTACTAATAAAGTCAAGTGCTCACTAGAAGAGGACCTTAGTTTCTACAAAATCGGTAATATTTATTGTGTACAGGCATTAAGGACTGGGTAGTTATCAAGACACTGCCCCTGCCATTATAGAACTTAACAGCAGGAAGAGGTATGTGTTAAACAGAAGCACACATCTAATTGTGAATACAAAATACAAAAAGCCAGACCTCGTGACATAGGGCTGGCTGGATCTAGCTACTTGAGAGGCTGAGGCAGAAGTTCTACAAACTCAAGGTCAGCCTGGGCTAGAGTGAGCTCTGGGCTATCCTGGGTAATCAGTGATACTGTGTCTCCGATTTTAAAACACTGGTACATTTTAAAGCCTATAGAGAACTTGGTGCTTTGAAAGTGTCTAATAAAGGAAAAGCCAAGACTGTGATGAGACCTGGCCCTGGAAAGAGCTTTGTGCACAGCAAGGAGCCGGCCAGCACCAACACACAGGGGGCGCTGGTAAATGAAGAGTAAGTGCAAAAGAAGCTTAGGACGCGCAGCGAGCAGAGGCTCCCTTAGAGAGTGCCTTAGAGACCCGCGAACCTGCCAAGTGGCCTAGGCACTGCTCCAGGCTCTCCCCAAGCAACCTCGGAGAGAGGGGTAGAGGGGAGAGTGTACGCGAGGATTGCGCCCTAGCAGAGGAGCCTGGAAGGCATCGAAGCCCAAAGGCCACACCCTCGCACTCACCTCGCTCCGCTGGTTACCCGCACAGCCCTGGGAAGTCAGAAAGCCTCCCGGCTCGCGTGCCGGAAGTGGGAACGAGCGTGCCCCTCTAGGAAACCCGAAGAGGACTATTTTTTCTATGGCTGCATGTGCCCTTTTGGGGGTGTCTCAGTGACTGAACACAAAATAAAATTGCAAAGATTATAGTGAACCAAATCTTGAGAGTTAAATCAAGACAGTGCATGAAAGAGACTATTGGGTTTTCAAGGTGTGTTCAAATGACTTAAAATACCTGTGTACTTTCCCCTCAAATTGATCTGGCCATAAAGGACCCTCTACTGGTGATTCTTTCTCAACTTTACGAAGATCATTGTTTTGAGAGATAGAGTTTTCCTGGGTGTCAGAAAAGGATTAAATCAAAATACTGGTGTTGAGCCTGATAAAATACATAACAACCAACGCTCGTGTTCTTTCGAGGACTCAGATTGTGAAGTTAATACAAGCAAATCTGGTCATTTTTATGCATTGCTTATTTTTCTTAAAGCCATGACTACAAACTACAGCAGAAGGGATAACGTTCTGGCTGTCTTCTCTGGCTCTAGTTCTGTCCTTCCCCGAGCTTTGAACACTGTATCATTTTGTAGTCAGGACATGTGATTCTATATGCTTCTCCATACTTCCCCGTGAATCTCCAAGCTAAAAGGGCTCAGGCTCAGGTTTTTGAAGACCATTCTAAATCCTGTGTGTATGTTGTGGCACAGTGTCTAATATAGAAATACTTGTTGAATGAATAAATTCACATAATCCTAAAAAATAATTCTAATATTAGTAAGACACATACCTTTAATCTCAGAATTTAGGAGGCAGAGAAGGTGGATCTCTATGAGTTCCAGGCCAACCTGGTCTACATAATGTGTTCCAGAAAAGCCAGAGCTACATAATAGAGACTGTGTATCAAACAAACAAAAACCAACAATACTATTAACCTGAGGCTTCATTCCATGATTGTGTGGTTCAACCTACACTTGTGACTCCTTGCCTGACTGCTTTCCTCCACTTTATTCCTGTCTTCCTTTCTGTCTCATCAATATCAAAGTCCAGCACGACACTCATTGACATGAGCACTACAAGACCATCTGACCCATTCCTGTATTTGTATAAGCAGATTTCCCGTAAGTATGTCTACACAGTACACACATGCAACTACTATTGTGCTTCTCTGGTTGAACAATGGTGCTTTACCAGTAAAGAACATAATTTCATGACCATAAAAAGGGGCTTGTAGTAAATTTCACCACTCAGGAACCTATGGCGGGTAGACTGCCAGGAGCTCAAGGCCAACCTAGGTTGCATAGTAAGTTCCAGGTCAGCCAGAGCTATACAGCTAGATCCAGTCACAAGAAAAAAAAAAAAAACAACACAACCAATCACCACCACAAACAACAACCAAAAAACTCACCACACAAAGGACTGCAAGATAGCTCAATGGATAAAGGAGCTTGCTGCCAAGGCTAATGGCCTGAATCTGTTTCCTGGGACTCAACAAAATGGAAGAAGACAACGGACTCATGCAGTTTTGCCTCTGGCGTCCATGCTGTTATAGCATATGCAAAGACACACACACTAAGTAAATGCCAGGTCTAGTGACACATGCCCTTAATCCCAGCAACTCAGGAGACTCAGGCAGAAGGACTGAAAACGGAAGGCCTGAGCCTTGGCTTAGTCAGGGGGTGGTGTAGTGGCTGGTCTTTCATCAACTTGAAACAAGCTAAAGTTATCTGAATGAAGGGAATCTTAATTGAGAAAATGACTCCATAAGATTTGGCTATAAGGCATTTTCTTTATTAGCTATTCATAGGGGAGGGCCCAGCCCATTGTGGGTGGTGCTATCCCAAGACAGGTGGTCTTGGCTAAGCAAGCCAGTAAGTGTACCCCTCCATGGCATCCGCTAGCGTTTCTGTCCTGACTTACTTAGATAATGAAAGCGATACGGTAGTGTAAAACAAACCCTTTCTTCCCCAACTTGCTTTTTGGTCATGGTGTTTCGTTTCATTTCAGCCATAGAAATCGTAACTAAGACAAGTGGGATGCGGGAGGTTGTATGTAAAAGATAGTTAGGGTAGAAAGTTTAATTAGCATGCTCAATCCCCTGTATGGATGATGGGTGGCAGGGTAGAAGGGAGAGGGAGGGAGAAAAAAAAAAGAAGAAGAAACTTAGAAAGTTCACTTAGGAAAGGGATTAAGTTTTGGGAAAGAGAAACCGATAGAGAAAAGAAGCCGGTCATGAAGAGTTAATAACCGGCCCTAGAAAGTTTTTCCAGAGGATGATGGGTTTTGACATCTCAAGAACCACAGCAAAGGTGACCTTTGAGTCAAGAGGGTCACCTATGCTAAAGCTGGGAGTCGCTTTAGGGAACTTCCAGGTTCCTAATTCACAGAGCGGGTACTTGGGAGGGTGAACCATAGAGCTGAGATCCTCCCACATTCCTAGAGCGGCCAAGCGAGCTTGCAGTGCATCCAAACGGAAGTTGAAGGAATTGTGGGTGGCGGCGTTTGGCCGGTAGTTTCTTCAGCGTCGGAGAGTAAGGGAGGCTTCTTGGGCATGGAGAGCAGGTGGGTTCTTGGCCTAGTGTTCTGTGGACAGCAAGTTCGGGCTCACTGGGCCTTTCATTCAACTGCATGAACGTCCGAGATGTTAGGGCTAGTGGAATGACGAAGAGAACGAGCGCACACTAATCAGCCTGCAAGCTGGAAAAGAGATACCTGACTTGTGAGTGTTAGAATCGAAGGAACGAGAGAGAATAACACAGTCTTAATCTTTAAAGCCAGTATTACCCCCCACTGAATTATCGTTCCAGTTACGCCTCTACTTTAGTATTAATTCATTTCCAGTCTTAGTTTGAATATCTCTCATACGGGGAATTGTGTCTCAGAGGGTTAATGTCCACCTCCTAGGTGATCGGTAGGGAAGCTGCAACCAAGAGGAAACGCACATGGAAATTAAATATATTTTTCTCCTTTATGTTTTTCGTATCTAGAAACTCTAGTCTCAGAAATGACATCTCTCCTCTGTACAATGGTTCTCATCTGAGCTCAGGGCTACCAAGTTGCCTGCTAGCTTCAAACCATTATGTGGACAAGAGGATCCTACAGAAGAAATGGTAATTCTCCATTTGCTTCCTGAGGTGTCCAGTTGTGCCCTATGGAGATCCAATTCAGTTACGAATCTCAAGACCATCACTTTCTGTCAGGTGAGCCTTAGTGCATTTCAGGTTACTTGGGCGAGATAGCAGCATTCTTCACTGTCTACACTCTGTTAAGTGATACCATGTCTTTAGTGCTCCAAGCCAAGTCTTACAGCTTTGTTTTGAGTTTTAGCAATCCAGTATTTATTCAGTTGCCTCTTCTTTTTAAAAAACGGATTATCATTTATTCTTTGACAGTTTCATACATGTTAACAATGCATTTTGATCTCGTTCATCCTTGAAGCCCTTTATGAGTTCCCCCAGACATGTTCCCCACTTCGTCATCTTTTTCCTAAGCTGCCTGTAGGAATGTTGACATACTTTATTGGCTTGCTCTTGAATATATAATCGGGGCAATAATGAGGACAGTGACAACATTGTGTCTGAAGGATAGCATTTCACAGCACTCCTCACGTCTTCCAACGTATTCAGTCTTTCTGCCCTCTCTTCTGGGATGTTCCCAGAGCCTAGGAAGTAGGAAGGTTATAATAGATGTCCCGTTTAGGACTTAGTACTCGATGGTCACTTATTCTCAGTACTTTGACCAGTTATAAGTCTCTGCATTAACTGCTGGCCACTGCAGAGAGATGCATCTCTGGCCACAGCTGAGGATAGCACTAACTTATGTGTGTAGCGTGACAACAGTAGTGGGGTCTCCACTAGGGCCTGTGGTTTTTAAGCTGGATTTATAGTGCTAGGCATAAATGATCTCCTATGGAGCTGGTTCTATCCAACCCAAAAGCAGCTATTGCCCCCTGTGGTGGTTTGAATGACAATGGGTCCCTAGCGGCTAATATGTCTGAATGCCTAGTCATCACAAAGTGCCACTAGTTTAGAACCATTAGGAGGTATGGTCTTGCTAGTGGAATTATCCAACTGGGGGTGGACTCAGAGGTTTCAAAGACCCAAACTGGGCCCAAGGTCACTCTTCCTGCTGCCTGTAGATCCAGAAGTAGATCTAGATGTAGAACTCTTAACTACCTCTCTAGCACCATCCTTCCCACAATGATGATAATGGACTAAACCTCTGAAACTATAGGCCAGCTCCAATTAAACGCTTTATTTTATAAGTTGCCATGGTCATGGTGTCTCTTCACAGCAGCAGAACAGTAACTGAGACGCCCCCATGACCTGTGTGTCATTATTGTACTGGTAGGCACATCTTGCCTGCCAGTGTAGTGTCTTAATTTTCTATTGCTGTGCTAAGATATCATGAACAAGGCAATATAGAAGAGGGTTTATTGGAGACTTACTTAATGTCCAAAGAGTTTATGTCCGTAACTATCAAGTCAAATAGTATGGCAGCAGACAAGCATAGTGCTGAAGCAGTATTGTAGACTTCACATCTTAATACACAACCACAAGTCAGAGAGAGCTAACTGGGAATAGTGTGGGCTTTTTTTAAAAAAGCCCACCCCCAGCAGTACTACCTCCAACAAGGCCATACCTCCTAATTGTTCCCTAACAGTCCCACCAACTAGGGACAAAACATTCAAAACTATGAGCCTAGAGGAGTCATTCTCATTCAGACTACCACAGTCAGTATTATAGTATGCAGTGTTTGCAGCGGGGTAATACCGTTGATGGGTTTTCTCTCTCGGTGGCTGGCAGAGCACTGTCAAGCACTATGAAATCTAGCCTGCAGGAAGAAAATTAGCAGGACAGTTTCAGCTTGATTTCTCTAGGTCTTGCAACAAGAATGTTTCATATGTAATAGAATCTTACCTCCTACTTGTGGTGGGTAGTCAGGAACAATGGCATTAGACAGTGTTGTTTTGGGAGGCCTGACTAATGTCACAGGGAGGTAGCTCATGCCTGGCACTAAGAGTTTCATTTTATAACCCATGTCTTCTGGGGGAAACATTGTCCCCTCATACAGGGTACTTGTGTTTATTATAGTGGGGTATTGTTATGACAAACCTGACCATGTTTTTGGGAGGATTGTGTAAAGGCTTTGGAACTTTGTGCCTTGCTGTGTAGTGTCGACTTTGGTTGTTGACTATTTGGCATATAGAATTTGTAACAGGTGTTTCTTCCTTGGAAAGAGGAGATCCATATTTTTGAAGCTGTATATTTCCTTTATCCTGTGCCATGACCATTCTGCATATGAACCAACCTTGCTGGTGTTGGAATAGAAGCCGATTGACCTTGTCCTGTGTCCTTGGGATGAGACCGAATCTCACACTCAAACGTAGCAACCCTGGCTGGGTATGATAGCATACATCTATAATCCCAGCACCAGTGAGCCTTAGTCAGGAGGACTGCTGAGTTCAGAATCATCTTTGGGCTACAAAGTGGTTTCAAGGCTAGCCAAGGATATACCACAGGATCATGTTTCAAACAAAAATGTGGGGGATACAGCTAAAGAGTTGAGGCAGGGGCCGGGCAGTGGTGGCACACGCCTTTAACTCCAGCACTTGGGAGTCAGAGGCAGGCAGATTTCTGAGTTCGAGGCCAGTCTGGTCTACAGAGTGAGTTCCAGGACAGCCAGGTCTTGAAAAACCAAAAAAAAAAAAGAGTTGAGGCAGAAGAGTTGCCATGAGTTCCAGGACAGCCTGGACTATAGAGCATCTCAAAGAACAACAAAAAAGCAAACCAACAATTTATTTAGTCATTTTAAGGGACAGTGAGTTGGCCTAGAGCTGCACTTAGCACCCAGACAGCCAACCTGAGTTTGAGGCACAGGACCCACATGGTACAGGAGAGGACCAGCTAACTTCCACAATTTATCCTCTGACTTTTCCACACATGTCTTTCTGTGTGTGTTTGTCCCTGGTATCTCTTCCTTCTATATATACATCAGTTCTGATGGATTAGAACTCTACCTTGTGATCTTATTTGACCTCCTTAAGGGCCTTATCTCTAATGCCGGTCACTTCGAGGGTTAGGATTTCAACATATGAATGATAGCAGGGAGGGGCGCAGTTCCTGTCATAACATATGGAAAACCAAACAATATTTTTTTTAAAATGCCAGCATTTGGTAACTATCTCAACAGAAGCTCAGAATAAGCACAGAGTTTGGCATATACATTACTAGAATAGGTAAAGAGAGGAGGCTGGCAGGGCACAGGAACAAAAAGCATGCTGGGAATTCTAAGAACATTTCTGGCAGTTTTGCCTTTCTTAAACTAAAAAAGTTTAGTTTCATTTTTTTTCATTGTTGTTTTTTGCTTTTTTGTTTGTTTGTTTGGTTGGTTGGTTAGTTCAGGTTTTTTGGTATTTTGAGACAGGATTTCTCTGCGTAGCCCTGGCTGTTCTGGAACTCAATTTGTAGATCAGGCTAGTTTTGAACTTGAAGATCTACTTGCCTCTGCCTCCCAAGAGCTGGGATTAAAGACCTGTGCCACCACTACCCTGCTAGTTTCAATTCTTTGAATTGTCTATATCTATAGATATATAAGTAGATGTATGTACTTTTCTGTGTATAAAATACTAATAAGATTAATTTTAAAACATTAATATTTTCAAGGATTTTTTTGTTTGTTTGTTTTTGTTTTTCGAGACAAAGGTTTCTCTGTGTAGCCCTGGCTATCCTGGAACTCACTCTATAGACCAGGCTGGCCTCGAACTCAGAAATCTGCCTGCCTCTGCCTCCCAAGTGCTGGGATTAAAGGCATGTGCCACCACTGCCCAGCCAAGGAAAGTTTTTTTTTGTTTTGTTTTGAGACAGGGTTTCTCTGTATAGTCCTGGCTGTCTTGGAACTCACTTTGTAGACCAGGCTGGCCTCGAACTCAGAAATCCACCTGCCTCTGCCTCTCAAGTGCTGTGATTAAAGGCTTGCGCCACCACCGCCTGGCTAGGAAATTATTTTTATTGGAATAGTCTACCTATAACATGGATTGATATGTTTGGATTTAAATATATGTGCGTGTTTTTTTTTTTTTCATCATCTGTGTATAGTTTTCCACTATAAGGCTTTTTGGTTTTTTTCATTTTCTATGATCACGGTCTGTCATAGATGTGTTTCTATCAATGCCTCAAGACCCAGTGCTCCAGCCATTATAATTGATGCTTTATTATTGCTCTTATATATCATGTACAAAATAATTTTAAATTCATCATTTATTCATTTTTGTGTGTATATATGTTTTATCACAGCATCCTAGCAACAGGAAGCTAATTTCTGCAGAAATTGTACCAGGCTTGGGGTGTTGTGATAAACTCTGTGACCTAAAGCAACTTGGAGTGGAAAGGGTTTATTTCAGCTTAGAGTTTACAGTCCATTGTGAAGGGAAATCAGGGCAGGAATCTAGAGGCAGGAATCCTAGAGGAACTGGCTTGCTCTCCATAGTATATTCAGCTTGCTTCTTATACCACCCAGGTCATCTGCTAAAACACACACACACACACACACACACACACACACATTGGACTCACACACACACACATTGGGCTGGGCCCTCCCACATCAATCTTTAATCAAGATTTTTTTGCCTACAGGCCAACATGATGGAAGTATTTTTATTCTCAATTTAGGTTCCTATTCCCAGATGACCCTAGCTTATGCTAAGTTGACCAAAAAATAAAATTAATTAATTCAAACAAAAAAACAAACTAAAAAAAAAAAAAAAAAAGCAGCACAAGTGGCATAGATGAAATACAGACATGGCCTTTTAGAAAAAGTGTTAGAGGCTCCAGAGTTCGAGGTAATTAGTACCAAAGTATATGGTCAACTCTGCAATAATACTTTTCTACTTTTGCCTGTTAATGAATCAGTAGTGAGAAGGTAATTGCAGACCAAATTTAGGCATCGTATTTGTGATGGCTAGCTTTAAGTGCCAACTTGATACAACCTACATGAACTGAGAATAGTCTCAATTATGGTTGTGGGGTTGTGTAGGTTGGGTTTGCCTGTGGGCACAACTGTTGGGGATTGTCTTGGTTAGGTTAATAGATATGGGAAGATCCAACCCACTGTGGGTGCAGTGTTCCCTAGTGGAGAAATCAAGCTGCGTACACACAAGCCAGCATGCCCACCTCTCATCTCTCTGCTCTTAACTGTGGCTGTGTTGTGACTAACTGCTTAAACCTCTGCCACTGTAACTTCCCCCACAATGATGGGCTGTGGACTGGAATTTTAAGATAAGCTAAACCCTTTCTTTCCTAAGTAGCTTGTTGCCAAGATATTTTAGCAACTGAACTTAAATTAGAACAATATTCAAAGATACATGTCCAAATTGCCAGTCAGTTGGCCGGAGGTCCTTTGGCACAACCCAGAAAAACTCATAGGTAGATAAGGAGAAGCTTGTCAAGTGTTGGTCTCTGGCTGCCATTATCTCCCTTGGTGTGTGGCAACATTGAGCAGTAGGCAGCAGACAAGCAGAATAGGAAGAGGTGACACCCACTTCTATTACAGTCTTTGAGAGTGCCTAGGGTATTGGGAACTGGACCAGCAGTTCTTCCTGGGTTTACGCTGGGACTCAGAAGGGCAAGGCCAAGGATGAGAAAGAAAGAGTTAAAATCTGGGGTGAGGAGGGATGCCATGCTGATGACCCAAGCCAGCACACATAGCCATATCATAGCTCCTTTTTTTGTAGAATAGGGAAGCAAAAAAGCTAGTCCATATAGTTCATCTGACAGCAGAACTGCTGGGAGCTGAAAGGACCTCTAGTTCCTCTTTTGCAAGGTACATGCTGGTACAGTCAGCGAGGCATCTAACATCTCAGTATCTGGAACATTTGACCACAGCTTTACAGTGAAACTGTCAAGAGCCCTGGGGCCTGTCCATTGCTTGTCTTGCCAAGCAGAACTCTAGCAAGGAACAAGGTCCAGCACTTGTTGCTCCATCTACAGGGTTTCAAAGGGCCTTTGATGGTACCTCATCCCCAACATGGTGACTCTCAAACTCTTCCACCAGCTAAAGGCTGCAGGTTCCCTGTCCTGCTCCTTACAGCTGTTCATTCTTCCAGCTCGGCTCTGTCTTCTCGTGCTCTTTTTCCACTGCCCTGCTTCTTGCCCTGACCACATTTGTTTAGTAGCTGTTTCAGAAAGCAGGCTTCCTTGCCCATTAGCAACTTGGCTGCCATCAGCAACCAAAACCACTAACATGTCTCCACTGTCTCAGTGTCTCTGTTACTGTTCTGTAGTACCAGCTCAGCCCACACGACTAAAGGGAGGCAGGAAAAGCTACTTGTACAGCCTTGGATTGTGCCTAATGGTACGTCACTGGGGGAACAGAAAAAAACCTGAGTGGCTTGTTTAATCTAAGAAGAGGTGTTTAAGCCATCAATTTTTTTTTAAAATTTGGACCCATTACAGCTAATTGTTTAGACCTGTCACAGCCTTTCATCAGCAAAGGCAGTTATTGGGCCAGGCTCTTTTTTTTTTTTTTTTTTTTTTTTTTTTTTTTTTTTTTTTTTTTTTTTTTTTTTTTTTTTTTTTTTTTTTTTTTTTTTTTTTTTTTTTTTTTTTTTTTTTTTTTTTTTTTTTTTTTTTTTTTTTTTTTTTTTGGTTCTTCGAGACAGGGTTTCTCTGAGTAGTCCTGGCTGTCTTGGAACTCACTCTGTAGACCAGGCTGGCCTCGAACTCAGAAATCCACCTGCCTCTGCCTCCCGAGTGCTGGGATTAAAGGCGTGCGCTGCCACCACCGCTCGGCGGCCAGGCTCTTTTTAATACTAGTCATGGCAATATCTCCTAAATATTGTCAGGGCCAGTACACCCTTCTCCGGCCTAGACAAAAATGGTCGCAGAGTCATATAGAATATATTGAAGCTTGTGATAGAACCTCTGGACAAAACTGCTTCAGACAGTCCCATGAGCCTGTGCAAACAGCTGTGATCTTCCTCTTGTTTTCTCAAGATGTCTTTGGGGTCTTAGAGATTATGGCTGATTATGGCATAAGGGTCATCTAGCTGCCAGTTTGATAGGTTTTTTTGGTTGTTTTTGTTTGGTTTTTGGTTTTTTATTTTTAGCCAGGGCAGCAAGGCGGATAGATGTCAGTGTCTTGTCTTGTTCACAGGAAAATAAATGTAAATAATTTACCACTGACACTAATAGTGATTTTTTAGCTCATTTTAATAGTACCTAGCACATTCCTGTTGCCTGGAGATAGCTAAGATGAAGGATCCATACTAAGGAGGCAGGTACTGAACTCTCAAATGGTGTCTCATTTGTGTTGGAGTTGCTATTAACTGTTCTGTAGGAGAACTTTTCACCAACTGAATGGTTACCCTGAGATTCGTTCTCCTATAACAACCAGTAATTGCAGTGTATCTTGAGTATATGAAAGTTCCCACCTGCCTAGGCACGTATCTGTATTGCATGGAAGGAGAAATTTCTGATTACTAGGGGAAGAAATCAGGTAAATTACTAGCACTTTGTCTGCTTTGCCTGGATGGAGGTTAATTAGGCTAACGTCTAAGGGAAAAATGAAGGGTCCGGTGATGTATGTGCTGAACAGCACAGAACTGAGCCTCACTCCCAGACAGTTCTTGCTGAAGATTCAGGTACTGACGAGTTTAGAGCCAAGAGCCAGGTTTCACAAAGGAGACCACTGCCAGAGGCCTGCTGGGTGTCACACTAAAGGTCACACTAGAGAGGCAGTCCTGCTGGGGTCACACTAGAGAGGCCGTCCTGCTGGAGGTCACACTAGAGAGGCAGTCCTGCTGGGGTTACACTAGAGAGTTCGGTCTTAGGAGTCGGGTGTAGTCATGGTGCTAAGGCAATGGCACTGTGAAGGTCAGTGCTGAGGTGACCCTGAAGGGTCAGGTGGTGAAGAACAGATTCTGGAAGTCACTCTCTAGAGTTCATTGCTCAGGGAACAGGCTTTTCAGTGTTCTGCACTGATCAGACTGGGTCCTGATAAGCTGAGTGGGGATTAGGAGAATTACTGCTAAAGGGGCTCCCAGAAGAGTTACTACTAAGGAGTCTGGGGTGGACAAGTTTTCTCTGACAAGTGGAATCATAGTTCATACCAAGAACTTGGGAGCTAAAGGGTTCAACAGTAAGGAAGAGATAGCCAGACAATGGCTGTACTTCCTGTGCTTGGGCTCTCAAGCAGATTTTCTGCTTGCCTGACCGAATGCTGATTTGCCTTAACTTCTAAGGAAGTGATGGTCTTCTAGACATGCTTGCTTCCAGATAAATCCACAGCTCCCACAGAGGTCACCAGAAGGGCTCGTTAGGGATGTAAGAACACAGCAAACGATGGCCTTGAAATTTACCAAACTGAATCTCTTTGTGCCATTGATCACTGCTCATGGACAGCCTTTTTTTTTTTCCCCCTTGTCAACATAATGCTGCTATGTATTTGTGGACAGATCTTATGCCTTCAAGTGGTGTGGAGTCTGGTGATGCCCTGGAGCCACGGTAGGCTAGACATCTTCAGTTGGCCCTATGGAGATTTGGAATAGGACTTCAATGTGTGGAAAGGGCCTAGACCACTCACCCTGAAACACATTGAAAGTTATTGAATGGTAAAGGATAGTGAAGAGGTTTACTAGCGTTCCTGAGTCCAGACTTTGGATGAAACTGCTAACCTGCACTCTAGAAAAGGAACTAGGTATTTATTCTCCATATCATTCAAAGTATTGTGGCTTTGGAGATAAATATGGTCCATGCTTTAAAAGAGGTAAATATGCTCCATAACTTAAAAGAAAGTTACCTAGAGGTCTGAGGTGTAACTGAATGACAGAGAACTTGACTGGGGGGTGAAAAGTCCTGAGTTCAGTCCCTTGTATGTTTAAAAACTACCACTAAAACAAAGTATGGCTAGTTAAACGTCACAAAGTCCCACTTCATAGGTGCATTTTTAACACCAAGCCAGGCAGGAATTACCTTTTCAAATTTAATAGCAAAAAATGATCTTGATCCTTGATCCTCCTGCCTCCTCTCCATAAATGATCATAGGAAAGGGCCATGAAACCTCACTTGATTGGAAGTTTAATTAGTAAGTTGTAGTATTGTTCATATATTGCATATGTGGAGGTAGGAGTTCCTTGTGCTGGCATAAAGAGGACCTGTGTGCTACTGAGTGGCTATCTGGAAACTGAAAGTGTCTGCTAGTACTGCAGTAGTTAAGTGGTACCCGTAATTTATTGTTGTTTAGTATTTGCTGATTAAATATATTCTTGACAGTTTCATACATGTACATAATACATTGTTACAATTATCGTACCCTTTGTCTTTATGCAGCTCCTGTTAGGCCCCTTACTCCCTGTAAGTCACTCTCCCACATTCATTCCTGTTTGGTTTGCTTTATGATTTCAGCCAGGAGAGTCTGTGTGTCAAACAGGTTTGGAATTATCCATTGGATTCTATTGGGCTCATTCTACTGTTTGATACAAACTGAAGGCAATGATTGTCCTCCAGATTCCATCAGTCACCAATAGTTCAGCAAGTAGAGTAGGGTCCGTTGAGTTTCTCCCTGATCTATAATTAGGTTTTCACAGACTCTAACCTGTGCAAGCCCAGTATGGGCAACCGCAGCTCCTATGAGATCTTGTCTGCAATGGTCATGTCATACCTAAAGATAGTATTTTAGGCCGGGCATTGGTGACACACACCTTTAATCTCAGTACTTGGGAAGCAGAGGAAGGTAGATCTCTGAGATCAAGGCCAGCCTGGTCTACTGAGTTAGTTCCAGGATAGCCAGGGCTATACAGATAAACCCTGCCTGGGGGGTGGGGGGGGAGATGGGGCCACCAGTACATTAGCAGCACAGCTTTTCTGAAGGTAGACAACTACTACTGGGTTAAATTGAGGCTTGCTTGACAAAAGAGAATGCATGCCTGATACTCTCAAACCCAGTCAAAAACCCATAGTTGGAGAGTAGACCCTAGTGAGTACTTTACTACAGTGGTTTAACTAAATTGACATGGCACCAGACTTCGGTCTAAATATTTATGTTTATGCCCTTAATTTTTTAAGTCTGTCTTTGGAGGCTGGTGAGATGGCTCAGTGATTAAGAGTATTTGCTGTTCTTCTAGAGGTCCCAAGTTCACCAACCAGAAGCCATGTGGAACAGTTCACAACTACCAGGAGATCTGACACCCTCCTCTGGCTTCTAAGGACAGTATACACACATGACATAAGCACATACACATAAATAAACATGATTTTCTGTTTGTTTGTTGGTTGGTTGGTTGGTTGGTTTTTTTGTGTGTGTGGTTTTTTTTTTTTTTTGTTTTTTTGTTTTTTTTTTTCCGAGACAGGGTTTCTCTGTGTAGCCCTGGCTGTCCTGGAACTCACTTTGTAGACCAGGCTGGCCTCGAACTCAGAAATCCGCCTGCCTCTGCCTCCCGAGTGCTGGGATTAAAGGGGTGTACCACCACGCCCAGCAACACGATTTTCTTAAGTGTACTGGCACCCATGTAAAAGCATGAAACCAGTCTTAGTGTCAAAATTGATTTGTTACTCTCATTAATGAGTGCCATTTAAGCAAGTAGAAACAACTTGGCCATCTTACTGCTCTGACCCTCTTGTTTGTGATACCAAATTTAGTTCCATCTGGAGAAGAGAATAAGTAGTATCAGAGTTCTTTTGCACTAGATGGATATCGTTACCTGGAAATTCAGTTTTAAACTGATGCTGTACTGAAAATGCCTGACTTTTTGTATAAATTGTTTAGAACACAGTATGTGTTCTATGGTATAACAACAACTTTATACTGTTTCTTAAAGGGAGGCGCGAAGGAATTGAAAGGTTTTTATTTCCCTTTCACTATTTTTCTTCAGCATCTTACTTTTAGCCTAAGTATCTGAGCATTGCTAGATAAAATCAAACCATCTTTCCTTTCCTATGTTTTTGTGCTGTTTAAGTATATTAATAAGTTATCAGCTTTGATCACGCTTTTATTATTGTAGTGAATCAGTCTCATTATTCCCAGGCCTCTGTGAAAAGCATACCTTTGTATCTGATAAGTGCCTTCTGCAAATGTGTCATCCATATTCGTTGAATCTTCCCAGTTTTCCTCAGTATTTTTCAATGTTGGGAAGCCTCCCATTTCATTTGTGTCCACCACCTTACAGTCTGTCAACCATGTGGGGCCACTTGTTACCGCATTCTTCCCTCTTACTGTAACATCTGCAGGTAAATACTGATTTGCTTTACCTGGAATTTTCTTACAACGTGGAGCACATTTTCCATTTAGATTTTGTTTATTATTCCAGATGGTGAGACTAAGATCAAGATCGGAGAGCCAACTACAGAGGAGGAAATGACAGGAAAGATTGAAACATTGACTGAAGAGTCTGGCAGCCCCACAGAGGATGTTCTCCATGATTCCAAAGGCAAAGAATTCTGTGAATTTGGAGGTGAATTGAATGATCAGATGCTTTTCAAAAGAAGACAGTATGACTGTGATGAATGTGACCAAAGCTTTGCTTGGAGTACAGGTCTTATAAGGCACCAAAGAACTCATTGGAAACCTTACGAATGTGAGGAATGTGGAAAGGCCTTTCGGATGAGCTCAGCCCTGGTTTTGCATCAGAGAATTCATACTGGAGAGAAGCCCTATCCTTGTAGTTGGTGTATTAAAAGTTTTAGTCGGAGCTCAGACCTTATTAAACATCAAAGAATCCATACTGGTGAAAAACCTTACAAGTGTGATGAGTGTGGGAAGGCCTTCAGTCAGAGCTCAGATCTTATGATACACCAGAGAATCCACACAGGAGAAAAACCCTACCAATGTAGTCATTGTAGTAAAAGCTTTAGCCAGCACTCAGGCATGGTTAAACATCTGAGAATCCACACTGGAGAGAAGCCTTATATGTGTAACTATTGTTACAAACATTTCAGTCAGAGCTCTGATCTTATAAAACATCAAAGGATCCACACTGGGGAGAAACCGTACAAGTGTGATGTGTGTGGGAAGGCCTTCAGTCAGAGTTCTGACCGTATTCTCCATCAGAGAATCCACACTGGGGAGAAGCCATATCCATGTGCTCAGTGCAACAAAAGCTTTAGTCAGAATTCAGACCTTATTAAACACAGAAGGATCCACACTGGAGAGAAACCGTATAAATGTAGTGAATGTGGGAAGGCTTTTAACCAGAGCTCAGTCCTTATTCTGCATCAAAGAATTCATACCGGAGAGAAACCCTATCCATGTAACCAGTGTACCAAAAGCTTCAGTAGGCTTTCAGATCTTATTAATCATCAACGAATTCACACCGGAGAGAAGCCTTACCCATGTAGTCAGTGCAGTAAAATGTTTAGTAGAAGGTCAGACCTTGTTAAACATTACAGAATCCACACTGGGGAGAAGCCCTATGAGTGTGATAAGTGCGGCAAAACTTTCAGTCAGAGTTCCAACCTTATTCTCCACCAGAGGATCCACACTGGAGAAAAACCATACCCTTGCAACAGCTGTTCTAAAAGCTTTAGTCGCGGTTCAGATCTCATAAAGCATCAAAGAGTACACACTGGAGAAAAACCATATACGTGTAATGTGTGCAATAAGAGTTTTAGTCAAAGTTCAGACCTCACTAAACACCAGAGAGTGCATTCTGGGGAGAAGCCCTACCACTGTAGCAGTTGTAACAAAGCCTTTCGTCAGAGTTCTGACCTTATTCTCCACCATAGAGTTCACACAGGAGAAAGACCATATGCATGTACACAGTGCACCAGAAGTTTCAGTCAAAAGTCAGACCTTATTAAACACCAGAGAATTCACACTGGAGAGAAGCCATATAAATGTATGTGTGGGAAGGCTTTCAGTCAGTGCTCAGCCTTTACCCTTCATCAGAGAATCCACACTGGAGAGAAACCATATCCATGTGCTCAGTGTGGCAAAAGCTTCAGTCAGCGCTCTGATTTAGTTAATCATCAAAAAGTCCACACTGGTCAAAAACTACAAATGTGATATCTGTGTGAAACCTTCAGCACTGTGGCCAATCTTAATGGATACCAGAGGATCTGCCAGGAGCCATTTGCACCTTCTCTGAAACGGAAAAAAGAAAGTCTGCCTCCCAGGCAGAATCAAAGCAGGTCAGAGTGTGTTGGCAGATCCCCAGCTTGCTGATGTATGGAACAATAAGAGGAGGTGTGCTTGAGTCTCAGGTCAAGGGGCCGAGTGTTCTGTTGACCTTGGTGGAAGGAACAGGGAGGTTATTGGATGGGAACAGATGCCTTATGTGTATATTTCAGCAAATTGTTAATGTTGGCTTGTGGCTTTGCTTCCCATGGTACTGTAGTATAAAAAAGGCTATGAGAAATACACTCACTGCTGGCGTGGTAGTGACCTGCAGCCCTCCAATATCTGCCTCTTGCATCGTTTTTCTATCTTTCCTATCATCATCCTCACTTCCCCCTCAGAGGCTGTTTGACTTCATGCTAACCGGACTAGTTAAGGATCCACATAGAAGAGAAGCTTCTGACCTCATGTTCAGGGAAGCAGATGTTTTAACAAATCTGATGCTGGTGATTTTAAGTAAATCCATTCTAGACAGGCACATGCCTTTAATCTCAGCACCTGGGAGACAAAGGCAAGTGGATCTCTATGTTTGAGGCCATCCAGGGCTACACATAAAAATCTGCCTTGGGGGGGGGGGGAAATTAGAACAAATGGGAGGTGGGGGGAGGGGAGGGGAAGAGATTCATTCTGAGGAGGAAAACTGCATAAATGTGGGAAAACCTGTAGTGTACAAATGCAAAGAGCATACTAGAACAGAATCTTATCAATGCTATAATAACCATAAAATAGGTTTTAATCAATGTTCAGCCCATGCTCCACTTAAAAAACACTGGAAGATTAATTTTATAACAATTTACATTAGAGTGGAGAATTACTAGTACTAAGGAAATCCTAAGGTGCTCTGGGAATTGTATGAAAATCTTCATTGCTCATAATTTTTTTAAATGAATTAATAGGCAAAAATAGAAATTCTTACCTTTGCTGTGATCTAAGAAAATCTCTTATTGGGACACAGTTCACAGAGATTTATATAATAAAAATGTATAAAATTAATGCAGAGTTTATCAATTTTAAATATCAATGTGGAAAATCTCAAAAGTCAGAGGGAAATATATTCATCTTAGAAGCTCTATCTTATCTGAGTCTAAATTACCAACTGCATATCAGAAATTATTTTAGAGGATGTAGAGAAACCTTAAGTCCTATAATTAAAAAGGTATTAATATTGACCTCGCACGTGTGCCCTATGCTCATGCTAATATCTATCTCTGGAATTTGAT
Organism: Mus minutoides; assembly: GCA_902729485.2. Lineage (NCBI taxonomy): Eukaryota > Metazoa > Chordata > Mammalia > Rodentia > Muridae > Mus > Mus minutoides. The sequence continues at coordinate 880,108 of LR749595.1, read as the reverse complement.
GGTAGAAGTCTAGTTTGGGTTTTCCTAATGAGCATGAGTCCCAATGGTATACACTGCAATATTAGTTCAACTTTATTTACTGCATTAACAGTAAAGCAGACCAAAGTTTTATTGGTCTAAAATCACTTCACACCCTCTGAACACATGAAATTTTTTTAAAGAAATTATGTAAAAAGTAGATATTTTCTCATCTATAACAAAAATGGAGTTGTGGTATTGCAGTACTATAAGTTCAGTAAGAAGGGATGTTCCAAGACACAGAACTGTTACCAGTCAGCTGGTAGTCTTGTTAAATTCAGGTAGATTATGACTAGGCACAGTGCATTACCCTAGCTGATACACTAGCAGTTCTCGGGTCTAACATTTAACAGCTCCAAACAGTGCCATCGACTGAGTCCTAGTGGCAGTTCTTCGTTGCCCTCCTCACAGCCAGGACATCAACTACCAGCAGTTCTTGTCATTTTTCAACAAATGGAGCTAGCTGTTCCAGTCACTCAGTGATAACACCTCTAGGGAAACCAGGCAGCCTGCTTTATCCAGAAATTATAAATATGTAAAACCATCCAGAGATTTCATTGGTACTTACTGCTGCCACAATGCGTGGGCTGACCAGGTTAGGATGAGAGGTTATATAGGGGAAAGGGATAGACTTCCATAGATTCATGTCCTGTTGGTGAACTTCAGGCTATACAGTTGTAGGTTGTGAGTAGGGCAGGGGCCCTTCATGGATATGAATGGAGACAACTGAAGCAGCTGAGGGATGACAGCATCAGTACTCCAAGCCTTTTGTACAGCCAAAGCAAAGTCTCACTAGCTGTTTGCATTTCAGAAGATTTTGCCCTGCTCTATCACTTGGTCAGCCTAACGACATTTCCTTGTTTAAGTACTTACTGTGCACTGTCCATAACTTGCATTTCGAGATGCCAGATTAGTAATACAGTTTTCCCTTTACAATTTCACAAAAGATTCATCCTTACTGTAGACCTTAACATCCTCAGATTTTTCTTCCCCTCAAATGAAAGCCTTCCATTTTTCACTTATAGACAATAATTGTCTTCTTTTTCACATATCTTTTTTAAAAAAGATTTATTATTATATCGAAGTACACTGTAGCTGTCTTCAGATGACACCAGAAGAAGGAATCAGATCTCATTATGGATGGTTGTAAGCCACCATGTGGTTGCTGGGATTTGAACTCAGGACCTTCAGAAAATCAGTCGGTGTTCTTAACCACTGAGCCATCTCTACAGCCCTCTTCCACATATTTTTTTTTTCGAGACAGTTTCTCTGTGGAGCCTTGGCTGTCCTAGAACTCACTCTGTAGACCAGGCTGGCCTCGAACTCAGAGATCCGCCTGCCTCTGCCTCCCTAGTGCTGGGACTAAAGGCGTGCACCACCATGCCCAGCTCTTCCACATATATTAATTGCCAGCATCACTACTTTTCATCTTGGGGCCATTGTTGAGTACTGTAAGGATTATTTGAACATAAGCCATGAGAGTATGCAGAGAGCTACCAAGTGACCAATGGGGAAGGCAATCCCTTTATAGATGGTTGTGAGCCACCATGTGGTTGCTGGGAATTGAACTCGGGACCTCTGGAAGAGCAGACAGTCCTCTTCTGAGCCATCTCTCCAGCCCAAAACCACTCTTAAAAAACACCAGAAGCCGGGCGTGGTGGTACACCCCTTTGATCCCAGCACTCAAGAGGCAGAGGCAGGGGATTTCTGAGTTTGAGGCCAGCTTGGCCTACAAAGTGAGTTCCAGGACAGCCAGGGCTACACACAGAAACCCTGTCTCGAAAAAACAAAAAAACAAAAAACAACCCCCCCCAAAAAAACACCAGAGAGGGGCTGGAGAGATGGCTTAGCAGTTAAGAATACTTACTGATCTTCAAGGGACTTGGGTTAAATTCCCAGCACCCTTGTGGCAGCTCACAACTGTCTGTAAGCTCAGTTCCAAGGGATTTGACACCCTCACACACTAGAAACTCCAGTAATAACAAGGCAAAACACTAATGCACATAAGAAATTAAATTACAAAACAACAAAACCTACCAGGGAATGTTCTGGGGATTGTGAGGTCTGCTTTGGCCTTGTGAGTTCTAGTGGTTCTCTACCCCAAAGATTGTTCTTTACCCAGTCTCACGTGTGCTCGTGACTATTCAGATACCTGGACAGAATCTTCTGGAGAATGCATGTCCTCTCTCTGCGTTTTCTCCCCGCAGTTTGTGTGTCTTGTATCCTGACCAGCATCCAGCCACTCCAGATTCCTGGGCACACTTTCCACTTTGGAAGACCACTAACTCTGCTCCTCCCTCTCCTGTGGTGGCCTAGAAACTCCAGTAAGAACAAGGACCCAAAGTCTACCAAATTAGTCTCTCATCACACCATCCTCTGCTTCTATCTATGTTCGCTACTAATTCAGGCAGGTTAGACCTGGTCCCTCTAACTCCACTTTGACCCAAAAATTTCTGAGTGATTAAAAAGTCAGCATATTAAAGCTAATTAAGAAAATACCAGCTGGGTGTGGTAGCGCACCCCTTTAGTCCCAGCACTTGGGAGGCAGAGGCAGGCGGATTTCTGAGTTCGAGGCCAGCCTGGTCTACAAAGTGAGTTCCAGGACAGCCAGGGCTATACAGAGAAACCCTGTCTCGAAAAACCAAAAAAAAGAGAGAGAGAGAGAGAGAGAAGGAGGGAGGGAGGGAGGGAGGGAGGGAGGGAGGGAGGGAGGGAAGGAAGGAAGGAAGGAAGGAAGGAAGGAAGGAAGGAAGGAAGGAAGGAAGGAAGGAAGGAAGGAAGAAACGAAAAAAAGAAGAAAAGAAAAAAGAAAAGACAAGACCAACGAGAACAATGTTTGGTATTGTGAGAGGTGAGTAGGTAGGCGAGAAACCTGGGTCCAGTGGTAGGGTTAACTTTAGACAGAAGCAGCCAGCTACCTCAAGAAAAAGTAACAAGCCAACATAGGGACACTTAGGGTGGTGGTTGCTTTTCTTTCTAAGTGTACATTTATGATTGTGTGTATGCATGTGGATTTTTCTCAAGGAACAATAATACGATTTACACAAGTTTGCCAGAGAAGGTTTCATTGAGAGACTTAGTTGGTGGAAAGATCCACATCAGAATAGCAACTATGAAGAACTGAAAGCAGTGCTGGATTTACTTGAGATGGTAAGAGCAGACAGTTGGAGCAGAGTGAACAGAAACAGTCTCCTAGGAGAGCAGAGATACATGGATGAGTGGCAGGAAGACCCAGTTAGCACTGGCTAAATTAGGACCATTCTTTTGAATGCACTGAGAGTCTATGAGTTCTAGACAAAAAGCAACATGACAGCTAAGACTAGTGTGAAAAACAAGGACCATCCAGTTTAATTCTTAAATGCATTATGAGTTGGGTTTTTTGTTGTTGTTTGAGACAGGGTCTCACTATGTAGACCAAACTGGCCTGAGATCTGCTGGGATTAAAGGCATCTACCAGTACCACATCCTTATGGAGGATATACAGTAGAAAATATATTAAAATAGGTTTTTACTATTCAAAACTTGAGGCTACAATCTGAGGAGTATTCTAACACTATAGACTTCATTGGTGTGAAACCATGTATGTATATATGTATATACATATACTGTGTAAACTATATATGTGTGTATATATATATATATGTGTGTGTGTGTATTTATATAGACACACACACATATACATACTATATACATGTACACACATGTATTTGTGTTTCTATTGCTTTGATAAAACACCATGACCAAATGAAACTTTGGGAGTAGTTTATTCCATTTAAACTTCCACATCCTAGTTTATCACAGGACTCAGGACAGGAACTCAAGCTGGGCAGGAACCTGAATGAGCAGAGACCTTGGAAGAGTACTGCTTACTGGCTTGCTTATGGTTTACTCAGCCCACATTCTCAGATCATCCAGGATCACCCCCAGTGGGCGTAATTTCAATCAAGAAATTACCCTACAGCCGCAAGATTCTTTTCCCAAATCAGGTATTGGGCTTGTACAGGGATAGAATGTCCCCTTGCCCCAAACCCATGTTAGATAAAGGTAATTTTTTTTTGGTTTTTCGAGACAGGGTTTCTCTGTATAGCCCTGGCTGTCCTGGAACTCACTTTGTAGACCAGGCTGGCCTCGAACTCAGAAATCCGCCCGCCTCTGCCTCTCGAGTGCTGGGATTAAAGGCGTGCGCCACCACGCCCGGCGATAAAGGTAATTTTGAAGGGCTCCGGGGACAACATACATTGAAGGCAATGCCCTAAGAGCATTGTTAGCTAGGTACAGCAGTGTGCTGGCAGGCAGCGTGACACAAGCTAGAGTCATTTTGGGAGAGGAAATCTTAACTGAAAACATGCCCTCACCATAGTGGCCTGTGGACAGGCTTGTGGTGCATTTTCTTGATGACTGATGGGGGAGGGCCCAAGTTCACTGTGGGTGCTGCCAGACCAGGACTAGTGGCCTGGGTGCTGTAAGAAACCAGGTTCAAGAAGCACCAGGTAAAAGCCAATAAGCAGCATTCCTCTATGGCCTCTACATCAGTTCTTGCCTCCAAGTTTCTGTCTTGAATTCCTGCCCTGACTTAATTTGGAGACAGGGCAGGGCAGAGACTCAAATAATCTAGTTGTTAAAATGGATTAAACCCTTTCCTCCCCAGGTTGCTTTTGGTCCTGGTGTCTTTTCAGAGCAATAGAAGCCCTAAGACAAGCAGAGTCAGCAGTTTAACACACCTGGACCCAAATGAATCTGGAGGGAGAAGAGATCTCTTGGAGGCTATGTATGAAAGTCATTCAGACATGAAAGCCAACATTCAGTAACTGTCAGAATGTCAGGAATGTGAGTGGTGTGAATTGGGGAGGACAAAGACTAAGGTAACACATGGCAGAGGTTAACAGAGCCCAAATCACAGAAGGCCATGCTAATTTTATTAACTTATATAATGCATGAAGTCTATAATTTAAAACTACAAAGGTTTACTACAAATCAGTAAGAAAATACAAATACCCTATATATTAATCAGGACAGAAGCCAAATACAATTATCTTAAACAAGAAAGGGACTTTATTGGCTCAAAAAACTTTAAAGTCCAGAGGTAGGGGCAGGCTTTAGGCACATCTGGATCTAGGGCCCCCCAGAAAAATATCAGAACTTAAGTTTTCTCACCATCCCTGATGGCCTGAAAGTCTCTTCTAATATTTTCTCCATATAGTAAGGATGCGGGCTCACATCATCCTCGGGTCTCTAGTATCTCCAAAACCTTCTTGCCAGTGTTTGCAGTTCTGTTGAGCACTCTCCCTAGACTTCTTTAAACTGTATGCCTACTCTCTAACCACTGTTGTCAGGATGCGGTATGGCTCATGTCAAGCCTGCTTGTGTGCTCACCAAAGCCATATGGGATAGGCTATCCACAATACGATACTGTTACCATAAATACGGGGAGAAATGCAGGACACCCACACATAACCCAATACAAAAGCAGTAGAAGCTATGAATGAACAACCAACCCTCAAGGAATTGTAAAGAACTCCAACTTCACTATTCATTAGAGAAATGTAAGGACAGTTTCTTTTTTCTCTATACCTGTCCCAAACAGATAAGGACTATCAATTGTAGATAAGGCTATGTGGAGAAATGAGCACTTTTCAGAGTTGGTAAAGATTACACTGATGAATAAGTAGTGTCTAGTAGCTAACCATGCACCTTACAGGAATTTAAATACCAGAATACGTAACACAAAGATATCTTAAAATTCCTATATAATCCAGTTTATTTAAAAGATGTCCACATTTCTGCATATTCATATGGAAATGTGTAGAAACTGTACTTGGATGTACAGTACACTGGAAATTGGAACCAGCCAGAAGCCCTGAAGAAAATTGTCTCTGCTCTTATACTTTTTTTTTTTTTGGTGTTAACTGTAGTTATTTATACTTTCATAATTAAAACAAAGAAAAGAAATGAGCAAGGTCAGACAAGGACATAAAAATAGCCAATGAACAAAAAAATGTTCCATCTTACTAAATAAAGGTGCAACAAAAAAATGAAGAGCTGGCCTCTAGGAGGAGCAGTGCTGATGGCAGTGTAGCACACAGGCATTACCACCAACGCAGTTATTAGTACAAGTTGTAGTTCCCCCCAAAATGTCAAATATATATTTTGTGAGCCAATAAATCCATTTCTAGTTATTTGTATTACAGACACAACTACATAGGTAGTAAATATATGTCTAAAGATGTCATCCATATCTATTATGTATAAAGAACCTACTAACCCATCACTATGGGGTTGCTTAGATGGACTGAGTGTTTTCATGCAATGGAATGCTATGCAGCTATGAAGATGTCCACCAGCAGTGTAGGGAGTGAAAGCAAGTCTCACTACAGATGTGGAGCTACGTTACTATCTCGGGTTTGCAGAGGATCAAAGCACAGCAAAGCACTGGAGTGGGGGCCTGTACTCACCCCAAAGGCCAGCTATTGTTTTAAAAGATGTTTGCTTAAACATGTACAGAGCTAAATTTGGAAGGATAATAAATCCAGTTATCACTATTTCTGGCTAAACCTGCTGTCTTTTTTGTCTTTTGTTTTTGCATTGTGAAAAATTCAAATGGGCATATATAATAGCTTTTCAAGCTTGTTAACTAGGAAAAAAAAAAAAAAAAGATGTAGTGCTTACTAAGCAGGACTTGAATGCCATCACTCTCAACAGACCAATCAAAAAACCTAGCCTTGGGAGTTTTAGCCCTGCCAAGTCCAAGTCCTGTGATCTTTGGGTCTTGTTTTTCTAGTCCATGGATCTAGGTGAGATTAGGTATTCATTCCAATCCAATGCTTAGCAAGCACACTGTTTCAGTATAGAAAACATCCCCTAAACTCACACAGGTGTAAAATAGGCTGCAATGGTCAAACATCAACTAGTTGTGATTATTTAAATCACTAAAGCCACTAAACAGACTGCATCCCTAAGAGAACTGCTAACCTGAAAGGTGCTAGCTAGGCCACTGCTTGGCACCTGTTACCAGCCTACTTCATTACTGTGTACCTCCCAAAATATATGTGCTGATAGTGTGAAGTCAGCAATCACTAACTGTAAATTAATTTGTTAAGCAGAGTTGGTTAAATACAAAGCCCATGGCGTCCTTTTCCTGTAAACCACCAGGGTTTTAGCCCAGTCCCCTCCCCCGCCCCCACAGCCTTGTCTGAGCTTCCTTCTCAAAAGGAACACGGTGTCAGAGCTGACAGACCTCATACGTTCACCAACTCTACTGCTACCTTCTGGGCTTTCACGTCACTAAGCAGCTTTGGCCTTCAAGACAAATCTAAAATTGTTAAGACTGACATTCCACCCAGAGGTTACCTCCCCTAAGAGCTCTGTCATCCCTGCAGGCTTTATATAAATGTGCCAACTCAAAATCCTACTGGGAAAGAAGCCAGTCGTTAATAAATAAGTACGGCAATTCCAAGCTACTTTATCTTAGAGCAGAAGAGTTTGCAGCTTTATTGGACATTAACTTGTTTCCTCTCAGCCACAGAGAAAAACCCAAACAAAAGTCCCTACATTTTCTTGTATAACTTAAAAATACATTATAGCATTACTACATATTTATACTTCAATAAATCTTAATCTATAAAGCACATTTCTTATAATTGTTATCAGAGAATCATGAACAAGCTTCATTCGGCCTCACTTCACTGGCTTTGTGGCATCTATTACTGCTTTTCAACAAGCTCAGGCAAAAATCTCATTTTTCACATTAAAATTTGACAAAGCACCAGATATGACCCAAATCACTGGAACTATGAAATATCTGTACTTGCATGGATAATTTTCCATGCAACAATGCCTGTCTTACATAAAAAGCCTCTTCTCTTACCCAATGCTTTCACTTCCAGAGTTTTCCATTAAACAGTAGAACCACAGTACTTGGATTCTTAGCCAAGGCATACAGAATCCTACTACTAAAATGTATTACTTTTAATACATTTTTTTAAAAAATGTGTTAAGACTGTAAATTAAAAAAAATCAATTCTGACAGTTAATAAACTAGTTATTAATAGCTTAGTTGTTTAAAGTACAGTCCATTCAACGTGTAGTTACAACCACAATGCTACTAGAAATGATGTTTGGATTTTTAAGATTCATTAACTTTCAAACTAAAAGAGTGTGTTTTGAGCTCACCTCTGAAGAATGCTAAGGGCTGACTAGCTAACTCTCTGAGGCGACATCTCCCTCCAAACACAACACACTGGCAAGAGAACTACAACTCTGGGGCTCTCAGAGGTGACCTGGGAATGTTGATGGGGAAATCCCTTATGACTTACAGTGGAACAGATACCTACCTACTTACGGTAGGATTACAGTACCTAGCACAGTGCACTGTCGGTAGAAATGTTTAATAATAAATGTATGGCTGTTTTAGCCTGGTGTTAAACCCTTTTGTACCAAAGGAATAAAAATAGCAAACCTGATATTGTTACTCACCCCATCAAGGAATGTCCTGTCCTTAACTAGGATGAGGCAAATGAATTAGATGTTTGAGGTTTTCTAAAAGCCATGTCATGTAATTACCTTAATTTTATATTTGCCTTTCAACATCACTTCCTTAGTGTCTGATTTACCATCACTTTACAACTGTCTGTTTTTACACAGGAAAACCATTTTAATTAGTAAGATTCCCACAAGGTAGGTAAAATCACTTTTCAAGTTTTCCTACAGGATGACTGTCCCTAAGTGACATGCTTCACTGGGTAAGTGCCCAGTGTGTCCCCTCCATTCTTTGAAGTTTTGCTACCATCTCTCATCTGAGATCTTAAGGCTCATCTGAGTCTGAGGCTTTGGCCTTTATCTTCTATATTCTCAAATACACTCATCCTGAACAAAAGGAAACTAAGCTTTCAAGGATATTTCTGAGTCTTGAGGATGGGCTTTTAGACTTTACAATTCCTGTGTTGCCTTTTCAAATAAAAAGATGTGCACCTTTACAGAACAAGACTCCAATGACCAACACAGAGATAAAGTAGCTGTCTGAAAAAGGAAAGGGACAAAGAACCAGGTAGCTCATTACTTCGGGAGAAAAAAAAGAGAATATAAACTTCACAAGAAAAATTTAGGTATTAACACCTGAATTATTTAAAATTTCAGTTTCTAGGCAGGTATAACACCATTTCTTTCAAGATAATAATGGTGAATGAAGTTTTTTTTTCTATTTCCCAGTGGATTTTCCCAGTCAACAGGGAAAAATAAGTTTCCATATCTCTCTTCATGTTTTTAATTTTGTCTTCATTTCTGAAGAAAAAGACCTGAGTGCTGATTTTTCCTCCTAATTTCTTAAACCTTCACAACATTCAAAAGTTTTTCTGCATTGTGTCTTCTCTGATGTCTAAAAAGATTTGAGCTTTGACTATAGGATTTCCCACACTGAACACATTCATAAGGTTTCTCCCCAGTGTGGATTCGCTGATGATTAATGAGCCCAGAATTCTGGCTAAAGGCTTTCCCACATTCAAGACATTTGTAGGGTTTTTCTCCAGTATGGACTCTCTGGTGTTGCACAAGGATGGAACTTCTGCTGAAGGCTTTTCCACATTCAACACATCCATAAGGTTTCTCCCCACTGTGGATTCTCTGATGAAGAATGAGGGCGGAGCCCTGACTGAAGTGTTTCCCACATTCGTCACATATGTGTTGTTTCTTTCTAGAAGGATTTCTCTTTCTTTCAAACCTGCCCTTGGGAAAACAGGTTTCTCCATACTTAAAAATCTGGGGAACACCTATACTGAGAGTGCCAGGGACTTCATGAGACTCTCCTGCTGAAGCCATCTCCTGCTTTGGAGCCAGTGCTCCATTTTCTGTCGTAGCATCATCATCTGAAATAGAGAAAATGTAAACACCACTCAGTCCCTAGCTGGAGAGATAAGAACTTGAAGGAAAAGGGGGTTTTGTTGTTGATGTTGAGACAAGGTCTCACTATGCAGCTGCTGCCAGCCTCAAACGTGCCATGTAGACCAGGCTGGCCTCCAATTCACACATCTGCCTGCTCTGCCTCCCAAATGCTGGGATTAAAAGTGTGCCACCACCATGCCTGGCAGAAAAAACCTTTTTCATGAACTAAAAATAAACAGATTGTGCACATCTATGAATATATAAGGTTGACTACTCTCAAAAAAGAAAAAGAAGGAAGATTATGAAGTTAATGAGCTAATGGCATGATAGCAAAATGATACAAAAGGTTTCATCTAAATTTAACACAGGGGTTAGAGATGGCTCAGCCATTAAGAGTACTTGATCCTCCAGAGGACCCAAGTTCAGTTTCCAGCCAGGAAACTCATAACCATCACAATTCCAGCTTCTAGGAATCCAACTTCCTTTTCTGACCGCTTTGGGTACCTGAACAAGTGACATACACTTACACGCATTAAAAAATAGAGTAGGTGACAAATGGATTATCAGATAAAGGGAGAAAATCAAACTGATATGGCTAGGTCTGAAAAAAACTTTGGGGAAAAAACAATGACTGTTAGAAAAAAATTTTTTTTAAGAAATTACATTAAAAAAATCTGTCGAACTGTAGCTATTGCTGAAATAAGGTCAGTATGTCACACCCAATACTGAACTTACAGCAGAATACAGGAATCCTGATTGATTTAAAAAAAAAAAAAAAAAAGCCAAGATTGGGTATGGTGAGATATACCTTTAACTCAACACTCATGGAAGGGAAGGGAAGGAAGATGTCTGTGAACTCCATGCCAATTCTAAGAACAAAGCAAATTCCAGTCAGGGCCACAAAGTGGGTCCAAGTCTCAAAAAGCTAAGTCTAATCCAAGTACAGCCTATGTTAACTAAAGCCATGACACTTAAAACTTCAATACACAATAAAAGTTTCCCTATTAAGGAAACTTGCTCCAACTTGGAATTTGTCATGACAGCTAGAAAAACTGTTCAAGTCTTAGAGAGATGTGTCCAGAAAGAAAAAGCCTCAATTTTTTATGTGGCAGCACTGTCTACCAGCAGGCAGGGATAAGAACAAGTCTCACCAACATTTTTCTGGAACTTTAAGCAGTAGACAGTTGTCACACAGTGAGCAGCAGCACTCAAAAGCAGCCCGTGATGAGTGATAGCAAGGTTAGTCAATCGAGAAAGCAGAAGAGAGGGAGATCCAAGGGCCTGAGGGGCCATGAGGCCTACATACTTGAAAAGTCAAGTATGAAGGGTAGATGGACATATGACCTGAAATAAATGGAATGTTGTGGATGGGAAAGCCTCTAGTTTGCTAAAATGAGGCCAACAGACAATTCTGACATTTAGGAAGAGGACGTTTTCTACCCATGAAAGCCTATCTTGAAAGGACAAGTACAGTTCCTGAACTAGCCAATAGAACGAGGTCCCATGATAGGTAAAACCAGTGTAGCAGATTACACCTGTACCCCAGTTCTGACTTTCAGCACCACTCCCTATGGGGAAGAAAACTGCTCATATCTTAATTTATGGCATGCTAGTATTATTTCCACCTACCTCAAGAACTGACTCCTGAAGCAGTCTCGAACAAAATGCCACAGAAACAAACTGCAGCACAGCAAGTTTAGTATACTAGGTCTTATAAACAAGTACACAGCATTAGTACCAGTATACTGCAATGCTCTCTCCTGATCTGACAGTAACCTGCACTTACATGCACACACTTGTACTCAAGTTACACATAAGTTTTAAAAGACAGATAATCTTTTTTAAGTTTCTTAAGAGGGCTGGAGAGATGTTCAGTGGTTGAGCACTGGGTACTCTTCCAGAGGACCCAAGTTTAATTTCCAGCACCCACAAGGAAGCTTACAACCATCTGTAACTCCAGCTCCAGGAGGTTACCTTTAACTCAACACTCATGGAAGTCATCTTCTGACTTCCAAGAGCACCCAATAAGCACATGCTACAGACACACATGAAGGCAAATACCCATACACATAAAATAAAAAGGAGAAAAAGAAAGTTTCTTAAAAGACCCTGGATAGAATATTGAAGGAAAAAACAAAAATAGCTGAAATTTTAGGAAAACTTGGGTGATACAATAAACAAAAAGGCTGAAGGAGGTTTCAGATAAATTCACCATGTCGATACGGCTCGGCAGGAGACCGAAAGCAAAGGGCATGAAACAGACAGCAGCTAAGCAATCCTATCAAGAAAACAGACTTGGTCTTCAGGTACTGGCTGAGAAATGCAGATGTGAGCCCAATATGGGCAGGTCTTCATGAAAGAAGACTGCAAAAAAGCTAACAATGGCAATGTCTTGGAGTAAAAAATACCTGAGGCCAGTGAATCAATCATCAGAAAAAGTCAAGCTCTTAATGCATAGGAATTTCTGACTAAAAGGATTTTGCCACAAGAACAAGCAAAGCACTCTGGGAAAAGGCGACATGGTGCCCTGGTCCTCACCACAGTGCCTCAGAGAATGGAGTTCCCAGGATGCCCACTTGAGCTGGTTCTCTACAGCATCAAGCTCAGAACTTGGTAATCCCTGAGTGTCTTCTTGAGATGCTATCTCTTCTACAAGCACTTCCCGTTTCCGCCGATGGAGAGAAACCTGAAAACAAGAGTTCAGTTTGGTTGAGAAGATATTCTAACACTAATCACACATAACAGAAACTATACAGAAGACACGAGAATCCTAGCTAGCAGAGCAGCCAGGTATTGCTGAGTTGCAAGGGAACCAGAGGGAGGTCTAAACATACTTCCAACTTAGCCAAGTGAAGTTAATTCAGCAGTGTGCCTACTACTGTATTAGTGTTTCCACCTTGGGAAAATAAGGCAAGCATGCTCACCGGCTGTCCAGGGTCATCAAGTTCACTCTCCAAGTCCTCTAGAACAGTCACTGCCTCCTCTCCATTCTCTGGGTGATGCTCTCGGACCCAAGTCTGTAGCTCCTTGGGTAGGATGGCAACAAACTGCTCCAAAACTACCAGCTCCAGTATCTGCTCTTTTGTGTGTGTCTCTGGTCTGAGCCACAGGCGGCAAAGTTCTCGGAGCTGGCTCACCGCTTCTCGAGGTCCTGGTGAATCCTGGTATCCAAATTGCCTGAACCGCTGCCGGAAAACCTCCGGGTCAGGGAGATGGTTCCAGGAAATGCTCGATCCCTCTTCACCGTCAGGATCCTCCTCTAGTTTCACTCTCAGAATTTTTTCTTCTTCATCTGGATTTGGGATGATAAGTATTGAATCTTCTTCCACTGACTGTGCAGACATCCTGTTACAATACTTCAAGAAAAGGCAATCGAGGCAAGGTATAGACCTCAGAGAAATACCCTGTTTTCCTCAAAAGTACTCCTAAGATATAAGAAATAAAAGACACATCAATCACCAAGTATCCCATGATATTCAAAAGCAGCAGAAAAAAAAGATATGCTGTCTTACTGGATTAAAAATTCCAATTAATAACCTATAACCTATACTGATTGAAATTCTACCATAGCTGGTAAACTATAGCCAATCTAGCCTGCTGCCTATTACAGCATCCATAGTAAAGTAGTGTAAAAATTTTAATGACTAAAAAGCACAGAAACATTTCATGTTGAGAAAATATGATGTATCTATCTGTCTAGGACCAGCAAGGTCACTCAGTTGGCAAAGGCCTGCTGCCATGCCTGCTGACCTGAGTCCAATGACCAACATGTACTTAAGAGAAAACTTACTTCTGAACAAGTGGGACATGACATGTGTATGCCCCCCCCCCACAAACACAAATAAGCCATAAAAATTTTTTTTTTAAATGATTTATGGGCTTTGGTGGTTTTGTTTGCATGTATGTCTGTGTGAAGGTGTCAGACCCCTTGCAACTGGAGTTACAGACAGTTGTGAACTGCCATGTGGGTGCTGAGAATTGAACTCAGAGACCTCTGGAAGAGTAGCCAGTGCTCTTAACCACTAAACCATCTCTCCAGCCCCATTATTATGTTTAAATTTTATGTATATAATTCATTAAATTTAATCGTGGTTCAGGCTATAACGGTAGAGTTGACAGCATTCAATGATTTCAGCTAGGATCTAAAACAACGTAATATTTACTATCTTGCCCATTCTAGAAAAAAAGATTGCCAATCTGTGATATATGGTCATCAAAAGATAATTTTTTTTAAAGATTTATTTTATTTATTATATGTAAGTACACTGTAGCTGTCTTCAGACACTCCAGAAAAGGGTGCCAGATCTCGTTATGGATGGTTGTGAGCCACCATGTGGATGCTGGGATTTGAACTTATCACCTTCAGAAGAGCAGTCGGGTGCGCTTACCTGCTGAGCCATCTCACCAGCCCCTAAAAGATAATTTAATAATCGAAGGAATCCAGGTAAGAAGCCGTCTACCTCAGTGATCTCCAAATGCTCTGAAGCTTGGGACTGGAGAGCTGGCCCAGCAGTTAAGAAGGTGTTCCCTTGCAGTGGACCCTGGTTTGTTTCCAGCACAAGCCTCTCTCTTCTCACCTCCTTAGGCACCAGGCAAACACATGGTACAAATATACATAAAATGACAAACTAAACATTCAGAGCGGTGGGACATGTAAAACTTTTTTTGTGTGCTGGAACACATCAGCACAGATGCGGAGGTCAGAGGACCACAGGCAGGAAGAAGTTAGTTCCTCCCTCCTGCTATGTGCAATCTGGATCCTGGGAGCCCCCTACCTGATGAGCCACCTAGCCCATCCCACTTTTCATTTTTTTGCAAACCTGGAGTAGAGAACAGATCAACTACACCCCCAGCCTGAACCCCCTGGATTAGAGACTTATCCAGGGACCTTAACCATCATCCTCTACTGCTGAGCTAACACTCAGAATTGTGCATAAATACTATGTTGTTTGTTTAGGAACTCCCTAAAGTTAAAATATATGTGAAAAATGTTCACTAGTAGCTAGGTATGTGTCCTAAATCTGTAACCTCAACACGGAGAGAAGCAAGGTTATCCTCACCTACATGGCAAACCCAACCTGGGCTAGTAGATCTTGTCACAGACTCTCCTTTACACAGTTCAGTAACCGATCGCATAACACTGCGGAAGAAACTATTTCACATAACATGCAAATGTTACTCAGGCATCCACCACACCATATATACATTTAAACTTACGGTGACAAGTATCAACTGCTGCAAATTCTACTAGGAAAAAGCACTCACAACTCTCAGTGGACGGGAGTCTTTTTTCCCTAACTTTTCCTTCGGGGAAATTTGAACTATTTTCTGGTCCTTTTGGTATTTGCAAAATCGTAACCATGCCATAGTTTACAACACATAAAGAATCGTAAGTCTACAGCTACTGTTTAATCAATCAGAGCCAAGAACCCAAAAGCCAGAAACTTAAGAAAACCTTATTGAAACCGGTCAAGATGAAGACAAAGGATGAGAAAATGCTGTATCAAACTGACAGGTCATATAGATAGGAGTGGGATGGCCTGAGAACAAAATCCAAGTTATTTGTTCTTATTCCTGGACCCGACTCTATCAACAGCGCACGCATTTTTCTACGTAACAGAAACTGCTTTTTCTTTTACTTTGTACAGCAGCAAGCTCGTGGAATGTGCAGCACTCGGCGGGATCCCGGTCTTCAGCGACCTCCCGCCTAACAGCGCCGAGCCCAGCCTGCCCCAGCAACTCGGACGTCCTCTTCCCAGCATTCACCAGGAAGGGCCGCAGAGGCCCCAGAGCCACCCCGCCACACGGGACAGGCACTTCCGCCCAGGACCGGCGGGACTACAAATCCCAGCAGGTGGTGCGCGAGAACCGCCGGATCCCACTTCACTAAGCCTGAGCGTCTCCCAGAATCCTCCGCGAGCCGCCAGAGCCTCGAAATAGAACAAAACCGGCCCGTGGGGGAGGGGAAAGCAGGGCGGCGAGGATGCGGGCGCCGGCGGCTCTGCGGACCCCCGAAGTGCAGCAGGCCGCCGCGGCCTGCTGTGCGCACGCCCGGGATGCCGAGCGACGCCGGCCTCCGGGCCCCTACCCGCGCGCCCTCCTCCTCGGGCCCTACCCCCGCGCGCCGCTGACCTCTGGCTCGGGACCCGCCGCAGCCTCGTCGTCCCGGGCAGACGCAGCGCCGCCGCTTCCAGCCGCTTCCCACAAGCCCCCGGCGCGCACGGCTTCCGGTCCGCAGGACGGGGGGCGGGAGGGAAATGGGGGAGCCGAAGCCCGGGGTTGCCATGGGGACGCGCGGTGAGCGGGGGAGGTGCGGCTTGATGACAATGGCCGCATTGAGGCTGCGCTTGGCCTCGCGCCTCTCACAGAGTGACTGTTGCTCTCTGTTCCACTCCAGAGAAAGGAGAGGGGAGCAAGAGGGACGTGGGCGGCAGTTTCACGAGTGCCCGGTGCTTCTCTCCGGAGCCCTCTGGAGTAACTGACGAAAGTGAACATTTCTGAAAATGTGCCGGAATCGGGTCAGCCGCTCGCCGTCCTCTACCTTTAAATCGTTTAAGTTGCCCCCGCACCCTATAGTGTTTCCTACTTGGGAGCTTTGGGCCCTGAAACAAGGTTTGCCTCTAACCATGCCTCAAACCATCGTCTTCCACTAGCTACGTGTCTCAAAGGATACGACAGGTTACCAAAGAAACAAGATGAAACTAGTTGAGGCCTTTGGCTAGTCACAGAGAACTGCAGAATATACGCATGCTGGTTGTTTAAGGCAGCTGCAGGCATAATCACTTAGATCACGTTATTCCCCTTTTTAAAGTCCTCCAGTGGATCTCAGCAACTTTAATCATGACAAAAATTTGTTAAGTTGTCCTGTTGGTCGTCTATGGTCTGTTGCCAGCCTTTTCCTTCTGACCGTGCATGACTCGGGCTTATTGTTCAGCCTCAGCCTCACTGACCAATGAATACCCTTTCCTCCAGGTGGCCTCCATATGCGTGTGGCCACCCTTAGAAGTCATCTCCTAACTTAGCTGTGCTTTGTTTGAAAGTCCTATAAAAGTTGGGTCCTCTCGATCCTGGTTAGCACAGTACCCAAACCTAGTTTCAGGATGCTGGCTGGTACATAGAAAACTCAGTAAGTATACTTTGAATAAGTGAATGGATTGTAGGTTGGTCACATGTCAACTCTCAAATCGCACAAAAGAGCTCTGTTTTGAAAAAAGTCTTGTAAGAAGCATAGGTCAAGTTTGCAGAACATTGAAGCGGTCCTCAGGCTTTGCCCTATTGTCTCATTCAGGAAAGGGCCTCTGCAGAGTGTCCTCAGCCTGTGCTGGGTTAGTGAATGAGAGAGGAGTAAACAGGCAGCTGACAGAATGGCAAGACTCAGCGTTCCAGCCGGAGCTCACCTTCCCATAACCTCTGGAACTTTCCTCTCTTCACTGTGAGGCTCTAATACAGCCTTTTTACCCTCGGGTTTGGCTATAGCCAGAATCCAGCTTGGCTGGTCTCTGCAACCTTTTCTCTATTGTGACTCCTGAGAGCTAACTCAAAGCATACTTTTTGTTTCTTTAGGAGATTTTATAGCGAATTAATACTGAAAAACAAAAATAAACATACTCAAGTAAAAAATGGGACATTTTATAGTTCGCTTTGCCTTTTGATCCATTCTCAGTTAATTTTAAAGTAGCAAATGGGAACCATACTGAGCATTTCCTTATAACATTACTTCTTTGCAGGCACCCACTGGAAAACTGTTGCTTCATGCCCATCATGAGGGCACCCGTGGAGGTCAGAGGGCATCAGATTACCTAGGGCTGGAGTTACAGGTAGTTGTGAGCTACTTGGCATAGGCATTTGGAGCCACACAGTCCCCTGCCAGAGCAGGATGAGCTCTTAAGCCCTGAACTGTCTTTCCACCCCAAAGATTTATTTACTTTTATGAGTTTGGGTGTTTTGCCTGCAGTATGTATGTACGTGCACCACATGTGTGGCTGGTGCCCTTGGAGCTAGAAGAGGCATTGAATCCCCTGGAATTGGAGCTACAGATGGTTGTAAATTGATGGTAACCTAATCTGGGTACTTTGGAAGAACAGCCAGTGCTCTTAACTGCTTGGCCTCATTTTTTTACCAGCTAAATCTTTTTTAACCTTGCTTTGTCTGTATAAAAATGTCTGATTTATTAATTGGCAAAAACAAGCCAACAGAAAACAGACAGGCATTGCCTGGGTGCCAGAGTCTTAGAAATGAGTAAAATGAAATTAAGATTCTTTTAAGAGGACTAACTTGCTAGGAAATAACAAGATTAGAAAGTACTCCTAAGGAATTGTGGATGTGCCACAGTAGAAACAGAATAGCAATGGGGAGTGGCATGTGCTGAGAGGAGGACAGGCATCCTGAGGCAATGGGCACAGTCATGAATGGAACCACCCCATGGACAAAGTTTGTACAGATAGGCTTGGTTTTGTTTTTAGGTCTTTTTTTTAAAAAAAGGCTTCTTACTTATGTGTATGTTTGTGTACACCATGTGCAAGCAGGTATTTGTGGAGGTCAAAAGCACTGGACCCCGTGATGCTCTGAATGAGAATAATCCCCAAAGGTCATATGCTTGAATCCCTGGTCCCCAGTTGGTGGGACTGTTTCTAAAGGATTAAGAGGTGGCCTTGTTGGAGTTGTGTCAGTAGGGTGGGCTTTGAGATTAATTGTAGTCTCAAGTAGTAGGTGCACTTGCTCATCCATACGCCTTAATCCTGCCATCTCCCCCAACTCCTCTCTGCCTCTGGCTTATGACAGATATAAGCACTTGGCTGTAGCTTCACCATCAAGGCTGCCTACCTGCTGTCAGACTCTCTGCCATCATGCTCATGGGCTCTACTACCCTCTGGGACCCTGAACCCAAAAATTAAATGCTTGCTTTTATATGTTGGCCTGGTCATGATGCTTTGTCACAATAGTAGGAAAGTAACTACAGCAAGCCAACAAGACCAAGTCCCTGGAGTGGCTGAGAGCCTCCTGGATTCAGGTGGATCCCAGTAGTCAAACTGCCTAAATCTCTGGCAGAAGGACTCCAGGCTGGAGAGCTGTACTAATCAGGGCTCAGGTTCAGACCACAGGCCTGCACCTCTTCTGTCTTTCCTATGAGAATCCTATCGGGCTTGTCCAGGGTTTGGAGAAAGTATGTTGATGACTCTTTACCTTTGCAGCTCAGGGCTGTTAGTCTTAATCCCAAGAGTGTAGGACTTTCCTTACATTCACTCCTAAAAGACACTAAAAGACACTACCAAAATACACTAAAGATAGAAATAGAAGCAGGACAGGGGACAAAAATTCTTCTTACAACTAAACAATTAAGATCAGAAGCTCAAGACTACAGAAAATCCCGCTCTTGTCCTTAATACCAGCCATTTTCAAGGATGCCTTTCTTAAAAGAACCAAAGAGCTGTGTCTCATCAACTCATGCATGTGATTTCCAACTTCTGAGAAACCCTTGCCCAAAGTGGGTGATGAAATGGTACAATATGAGATTAGCCAGACTGCAAAGGACCTGCCAGAGAACGGGGACAAGAGGGAGTTGAGAAGAACATTCTCCCTGGAGCAGGTTCAAAGAGCCCAAAGAAATAGCTCCATGGAAAAGATTTTCTGTGGATTTTTCAGCTTCTGTTAACTGTTAAAACTATTTTTTATAAGGCATAGAGTCCCGGGCCTTTTGCATAGTAGGCAAGTACCACTGAGCTACCTCTAGCCCCAACAATATTATTTTAATGTTAAAAGAATCATTTTTAAAAATTGATCATATATTCCTCATCTTAATGTTTCCTAATTTTATAGTCTTATTTCTCATTTGACCATCACTATTTTTAATTACTGTTGAGTCCTCACCAGCTATCTAAGTTTCAGTATTACAAATACTGCCAGCAGGCATATCTGTATAAACACACAGTTCTCTCCTTCCTGATTATTATACCCCAAGGCACCTGCATACTGGGGGTCAAAGAATGTGGCAAATGCTGCCTTGTTGTATATTACCAAATAAATTACAAAACAGAGTATCAATCACAGTATTGCCAGCAACACAGCACTTTGTCAGGTCAGCAGTTTCTGCATATATTCTGTTGCTAATAAAAAGGAAGACCGTTTTAGTCTATGATTCGCTAGTAATCAAAATTTAAAATCTAGAGAGTATAACAGTGTAAGTATAAGTTCACCCACAACTGATACACACATCTTACCAGTGCCCCTGTTCTCCCTCTATGTAGCCTGTGACTTTATCCTGCCTCACTCTAAGTACTATACAAGACAGTGGCAATACAGCTGTGACATGAGTAAGCCTGGGGTTTTATAAAACTTATGTTATGCCGGGTGTGGTGGCACATGCCTTTAATCCCAGCACTCGGGAGGCAGAGGCAGGCGGATTTCTGAGTTCGAAGCCAGCCTGGTCTACAGAGTGAGTTCCAGGACAGCCAGGGCTAGACAGAGAAACCCTGTCTCGAAAAAAACCAAAAAAAACAAAAAAACAAAAAAAAACTTATGTTACCAAATAATACCTTTACACAGAAACATGATAGCATGCAAACCATGACAGAAGACAGAGGGTTTGCTTTGTTCTACAGCACTTAATAAAACTTGCTTACTTCCTCATAAAGCCTCCACATAAAGCTGGAGAAGGTTACTTTTATCACCATGTTGTAAAAGAGGACTCTATCATAGCATGATGAGGTTGCTAGGCCCTAAGGGTAGGGTACCACCCTGAATACTGAAGTGATGGGGGTCCAACACAGAGTAAGAGGCCCACAACAGCAGACCCTGATGAGTCCTAGGTCAGAACAAGACTATGGGGCTGACATCTCTATGAATGGGCCATAGAGGTTAAGGCTGGCATCTGGAAGTCACAGGAGAGGAGCTTGTTCAGCACTTTGGAAGGAATCACAACTGCTCCCAGCTCTCCACCTGAGATGGTGAAACAGATAGCCCAAAACGTATGGTGGCCTGAAGGAGCAGGGTCCCAGGAACAAAGGCTTCCCCATGTGGAGCCAGGATTTGGGGAATCCTAAGTGCTTCCTGTGCGGGGGAATTGCCTCAGGCAGCAGGGGAGCAGCTTGAGTGTACATGGGAAAACAAGAGAGGTGATGCTCCAGTATGGAATCCCAGGGAAAGCCTACTCCATGCTGTCAGGCCTTGGAGGCCAGAGGGAGGCACTTTTCCAACGTCAGAGCGGTTGCCATGGAGACCAGCTGCCCTTGGTTGGAATTTGGTACAGCCAGGGGATAAGTTGGGTGGACTTGATGAACTCTAATGAGTTCGGGGAGGGCCTGTTCCTCATGCTAATAAAACTATCGTTTCTCGGAGTCCTGTCAACAGCTAGATAAAGTTACAGAAAACAAACCCGAAGACCTGGGTTCATGTAAAATCACAGAAATTGGGGGCTGCTGGGGTTTGTCACAGTTTGCTGGTCCCATCTGTACATTAAATGTAGCTATGCTCCAAATATCAATGTTTTAACAATTGGTCTAACACATACCCAAACATAACATAGAACATAGTGGCCTTGTTCTTTTTTTTCTTTTCTTTCTTTCTTTTTTTTTTTTAAAGAACCTGTCTGTACCATTTATTTTGTCACCAGAACATATGTTTATATATCCTCAAATATCTTTAAATGCAATCCACAAATAAGTCTGGGACTAAATGTAGTTTCCTCCTCTGCCAGCCTGCTCTAGGGGGGGCTGGAGGCAATTCCACAACTGCTCTCGCTTACAACCGAGTTGGGAAATGAATTCCTGAACATCAAAACAATGCACCAGGGATCTGGAATAGAGACTTTATAGACTTCTGGAAAATGCACTTGTAAAGGGAAATAAGGAATTAGCCAGGAGAGATCTAATGCTAGGAAACTGTTAATTCATAAATGGCAACAAGACAGATTCCTTTTGATACATTGTCAGAGGCTGTGTGGTCCCACACTGGCTGAGAGAACATCAGAAATGCAGAGAACTTGGTATCGTCTAAATCTACACAGATGCAGGCCTCAGAACGAAGAGCATCCATGATGTGCTGCAGACTGAGACTGAGTTGCTGGAGCTCCTCAGTTGTCCCAGGCTGGGTCTGTATTGAAAGGCTGAAGGAGCCGGGCATGGTGGTGCATGCCTTTAATCCCAGCACTCAGGAGGCAAAGGCAGGTGGATTTCTGAGTTTGAGGCCATCCTGGTCTACAAAGGGAGTTCCAGGACAGCCAGGGCTATACAGAGAAACCCTGTCTCAAAAAAACCAAAACCAAAACACACACACACACACACACACACACACACACACACACACACACACAAGAAAGGCTGAAGAAGGTAGAGTCGGATGCCCCCCAGTAACAGCAGCAGCAAATACCCTCAGAAAGTTCGGAGCTTGTGTGTGCTGGATGGCCTTATCTTTGCCACTTTAATTTCAACTGAGTCCTCAGCTTCTTGGATGGAGCCTTTCGTGTCCAGGCAGGTCTTTTGCCTTAGGTGCCATCACACCTCTCTAGAAAGCCCTCAGAGACACACTTAAAAGTGTACTTTTAGCCAGTGGTACTACATCCCTTTAATTCCAGAACTCAGGAAGCAGAGGCAAGCAAATCTCTGAGTTCTAGTCCAGCCTGGCATATAGAGTGAGTTCCAAGACCAACAGTGCTACATGGAAAAACCCTGTCTTGCCAGGAGAGAGCTGGTCTCCCAGGAATGCTGACACAGGCATACAGACTCACAGGAGGAACAAGCTCCAGCCAGACAGCTAGAACATCTAACACCAGAGATAACCAGATGGTGAAAGGCAAATGCAGGAATCTTACCAACAGAAACCAAGACTACTTGGCATCATCCGAACCCAGTACTCCTACCACAGTGAGTTCTGGATACCCTAACACACCGGAAAAGCAAGATTCAGATTTAAAATCATATCTCATGATGCTGGTAGAAGATTTTAAGAAAGACATTAATAACTTAAAGAAATACAGGAGAACACAACTAAACAGGTAGAAGTCCTTAAAGAGGAAACACAAAAATCCCTTAAAGAATTACAGGAAAACACAACCAAACAGGTGAAGGAATTGAACAAAACCATCCAGGATCTAAAAATGGAAGTAGAAACAATAAAGAAATCACAAAGGGAGACAACTCTGGAGATAGAAAGCCTAGGAAAGAAATCAGGAGCCATAGATGCAAGCATCACCAACAGGATAGAAGAAATAGAAGAGAGAATCTCAGATGCACAAGATTCCATAGAGAACATGGACACAGCAATCGAAGAAAATGCAAAATGCAAAATGATCCTAACTCAAAACATCCAGGAAGTCCAGGACACAATGAGAAGACCAAACCTAAGGATAATAGGTATAGATGAGAATGAAGATTTTTCAACTTAAAGGACCAGTAAATGGTTTCTACAAAATTATAGAATAAACCTCCCTAACCTAAAGAAAGAGATGTCCATGAACATACAAGAAGCCTACAGTACTCCAAATAGACTAGATAAGAAAAATTCCTTCTGACACATAATAATCAAAACACCAAATGCACTAAACAAAGATAGAATATTAAAAGCAATAAGGGAAAAAGGTCAAGTAACATATAAAGGCAGACCTATTAAAATTACACCAGACTTCTCACCAGAGACTATGAAAGCCAGAAGATCCTGGACAGATGTTATACAGACCCTAAGAGAACACAAATGCCAGCCCAGGCTACTATACCCAGAAAAACTCTCAATTACCATAGATGGAGAAACCAAAGTATTCCATGACAAAACCAAATTCACACAGTATATTTCCATGAATCCAGCCATTCAAAGGATAATAAAGAGAAAACTCCAATACAAGGAGGGAAACTATACCCTAGAAAAAGCAAGAAAGTAATCTTTCAACAAACCTTAAAGAAGATAGCTACATGAACAGAATCCCAACTCTAACAACAAAAATAACAGGAAGCAACAATGACTTTTCCTTAATATCTCTTAATATCAATGGACTCAATTCTCCATAAATGGACTTTATTCACAATAAAAAGACATAGACTAACAGACTGGCTACGTAAACAGGACCCAACATTTTGCTGCATACAGGAAACCCACCTCGGGGACAAAGACAGAAACTACCTCAGAGTAAAAGGCTGAAAAACAATTTTCCAAGCAAATGGTCCCAAGAAACAAGCTGGAATAGCCACTCTAATATCGAATAAAATTAACATTCAACTTAAAGTTATCAAAAAAAAGACAAGGAGGGGCATTTCATACTCATCAAAGGTAAAATCTACCAAAATGAACTCTCAATTCTGAACATCTGTGCTCCAAATGCAAGGGTGTCCACATTCATTAAAGACTTTAGTAAAGCTCAAAGCACACATTGCACCAATAATAGTGGGAGACTTCAACACCCCACTCTCATCAATGGACAGATCCTGGAAACAGAAACTAAACAGAGACACAGTGAAACTAACAGAAGTTATGAAACAAATGGATTTAAAAATATCTATAGAACATTTTATCCTAAAACAAAAGGATATACCTTCTTCTCAGCACCTCATGGTACCTTCTCCAAAATTGACGATATAATCAGTCACAAAACAGGTCTCAACAGATACAAGAAGATTGAAATAATCCCATGCATCCCATGAGATCACCACGGACTAAGGCTGATCTTCAATAACAACTTAATAGAAAACCCACATACACGTGGAAGCTGAATAATACTCAATGATACCTTGGTCAAGGAAGAAATAAAGAAATTAAAGACTTTTTAGAGTTTAATGAAAATGAAGCCACAACATACCCAAACTTATGGGATACAGTGAAAGCGGTCCTAAGAGGAAAACTCATAGCTCTGAGTGCCTTCAAAAAGAAACTGAAGAGAGCATACACTAACAGCCTGACAGCATAGCTAAAAGCTCTAGAACAAAGGGAAGCAAATTCACCCAAGAGGAGTAGACAGCAAGAAATAATAAAACTTGGGCTGAAATCAACCAAGTGGAAACAAAAAGAACTATACGAAGAGTCAACCAAACCAGGAGCTGGTTCTTTGAAAAATCAACAAGATAGATAAGCCCTTAGCCAGACTAACCAGAAGGCATAGAGACAGTTTCCCAATTAACAAAATCAGAAATGGAAAGGGAGACATAACAACAGAATCTGAGGAAATCCAAAAAATATCATCAGATCCTATTACAAAAGGCTATACTTATCAAAACTGGAAAACCTGGATGGAATGGACAATTTTCTAGACAGATACCAGGTACCAAAGTTAAGCCAGGATCAGATTAACAATCTAAACAGTCCCATATCCCCTAAAGAAAGAGAAGCAGTTATTAATAGTCTCCCCCTCCCCCCCAAAAAAGCCCAGGAC
Source organism: Mus minutoides (assembly GCA_902729485.2). Lineage (NCBI taxonomy): Eukaryota > Metazoa > Chordata > Mammalia > Rodentia > Muridae > Mus > Mus minutoides. Next base: position 854,868 of record LR749595.1, on the reverse strand, counting down.
CAGATGGGTTTAGTGCAGAGTTCTATCAGACCTTCAAAGAAGAAGGTCTGATAATTCCAATACTCCTCAAACTTTTCCACAAAATAGAAACAGAAGGTACTCTACCCAATTCATTCTATGAAGATACAATTACTCTGATACTTAAACCACACAAAGACCCAACAAAGAAAGAGAACTTCAGACCAATTTCCCTTATGAATATCGATGCAAAAATACTCAATAAAATTCTCGCAAATCAATTCCAAGAACACATCAAAATGATCATCCATCATGATCAAGTAGGTTTCATCCCAGGGATGCAGGGATGGTTCAATATACAGAAATCCATCAATGTAATCCACTATATAAACAAACTCAAAGACAAAAACCACATGACCATCTCATTAGATGCTGAGAAAGCAGGAGATGCTCCAACATGTAATAAGGACACATGCTCCACTATGTTCATAGCAGCCTTATTTATAATAGCCAGAAGATGGAAAGAGCCCAGATGTCCCTCAACAGAGGAATAGATGCAGAAAATGTGGTACATTTACACAATGGAGTACTACTCAGCTATTAAAAACAATGAATTTATGAAATTCTAAGGCAAATGGATGGATCTGAAGGATATCATCCTGAGTGAAGTAACCCAATCACAAAAGAACACACATGATATGCACTCACTGATAAATGGATATTAGCCCAGAAGCTCAGAATACCCAGGATACAATTTGCAAAACACATGAAACTCAAGAAGAACGAAGGCCAAAGTGTGGATACTTAGATCCTTCTTAGAAGGGAGAACAAAATACCCATGGAAGGAGTTACAGAGACAAAGTGTGGAACAGAAACTGAAGGAATGACCATCCAGAGACTGCCCCACCTGGGGATCCATCCCATAAACAACCACCAAACCCAGACAATATTGTGGATGCCAATCAGAACTTGCTGTCAAGAGCCTGATATAGCTGTCTCCTGAAAGGCTCTGGCAGTGCCTGACAAATACAGAATTGGATGCTCACAGCCATCCATTGGACAAATCACAGGGTCCCCAGTGAAGGAACTAGAGAAAGTACCCAAGGTGCTGAAGGGGATTGAAGCCCCATAGGAGGAACAACAATATGAACTAACCAGTACACCCCCCCCCCAGCTCCCTGCAACTAAACCACCAATCAAAGAAAACACATGGTGGGACTCATGGCTCTAGCTGCATATGTAGCAGAGGATGGCCTAGTCGGTCATCTAGGGGAGGAGAGGCCCTTGGTCCTGTGAAGGTTCTATGCCCCAGTATAGGGGAATGCCAGGGCCAGGAAGCGGGAGTGAGTGGGTTGGGGAGGAGGGGGAAGGAGGAGGATATAGGGGATTTTCTGAGGGGAAACTAGGAAAGGGGATAACATTTGAAATGTAAATAAAGAAAATATCTAATTTTTAAAAAAGAGCAAAAACTAAAAATAAAAAAAAGTGAATTTAAATAAAACAACAAAACTTTTACTTCACGTACACTAGGCTGCCCTGTCCCCCGGACGCATCCCCAGGCCCTCGAGCCTTCGGTTTGAGCCTGTGCTTGCTATGTCCACTGTTCCCTGTATGGCAAATGCACATCAATCTCTACTGAAATCTATGCTTTACAAGTATATAGAAACATGAGGAATAGAAGGGTAACAAGAGTCACTTTCCCATGACTTTCGTCACGACATCCTGAGTGTTAACTGCATACCAACGAATGAGAAATTTTATTTTATTGGTAATGGGAGCCCAAAGTAATATCAAAAGGAGATAAATAATGCAGCCAAAATGTTAAACCTGAAACTGAACAGAGGTGGTTAGATGTTCCGTAGACGTCAGTGAGACAGATAATCAATCCATAAGGCGGGCCTCATGACTCAGAGAATGGCTGTAATTAGACGCAGGTTATAATAAAAGCACAATGGCGTCGTGACTCATTGAATGTGAACAGATGAGGAATACTCATTTTATGCAATACTAAAAATACACATCTAAAAGAGGGTGCTATGCAATGAACGAGAGGGATGCATTAGCATTTTAGGGTCTTCTAGCTGTATTTTTGGCACAGCGTTCCATACCGTCTTACTTCTTGCCAGTTATGGGTCTGATGAGATGATAATCCATAGACGGCAACTAAACATTGTGGTCCGGTGGTGGCAAAGTGTGTGTGTGTGTGTGTGTGTGTGTGTGTGTGTGTGTGTGCAGTATCACCTTCAGTTCCTGTCTTATTTTGAGACAGGGTCTCTCACTGAGCCAGGAACTCACAATTTTCCCCGGATTGGCTGCCCTTAGAGCCCTGAAATCTGCCATATCCACCCTTCCCGGCCTGGCGTAACAGATACGCGCCACCACCCTGGCTCAGAACTCAGGTCCTCGTACCTGTGCAGCAAGCACTCTGCCCACGGAGTTATCTTTCAGGGTCCTGAAACTAAATATTTAATATGATGCCATATTTGAGGGTATATTACCACAAAAAATTACCACAAAGTATCTGTGGTTTAAAACACGGCAAGGTTGTCACCTCATGCTTTGGAAAATTGCTAGGCGTTTTAATCAAGGTGTTAAAGGCCACACTAGGCTGAAAATGGAAGGAACTCATTTCCGGTTCCCTGTGCTCGCTGGTGGCAATTGCCAGCAACCCTCTCCACCCCTTGGCTTCTAGCAGCACAGTCCCAGTCTCCGCTTCGGTTACTCTCCTCGTTAGCCACGTAGTAATTTCTCATCTCTCTTAAAAAGTCACCATACAGTCAGAATTCATTTTAACTCATTCCACAAACAAAAGAAGACCATTTGCAAATAAAATCACATTTATGGAGTCTCACATAGACCAGAATTGGTGTATGCGGGGGTTGGGGGGGGGCAGACTCACAGTTCCCTAAAATTCTTATTCATTTGGTTCTTTTTTTCAAGAGAAATGGGCTGCCTAAGGCAGTCTTTTCTGTGGCAAAAGATGTAATATTATGATATGCCACTAGAGGGCGCAAGAGACCGTGACTGAGTGGCGGTGTAGCCCCCAGTTCCTTCAGGACTCAGCATCTGCTTTCTCTGACAACCAATGCATGTATGTTTTAGGCAGTTTTGTTACTCAGTGATTCCCCGAGCTACCTGGCTGTATTTGGTTTTCCCTTGCACATTGGAGGGAAGATTTCTGGCAAGTTTCAGGGGGCAGGTTTCCTGTCACTTTGAATACCATGGCCCCACTCTGGCTTTTCTGCTGTCTAGTAAACCATGATTGTATACTGTGGTGCCAGGCAGGCAAGATTACCAACGTGGTGAATACTAGTAGAGAGAGCCTGAAGCATGTGCCATAACACCTGGATGTTCGGCTGTATGTGAAGTTACTCGTAGGGATAATCTGAGGTTAGGATGAAGGTACCTTCTAGGGAAGATTTTCATTTGCTACTAACCAGACTCCAGGTAGGTACTACCAGTTCAAGGTCACTTAAAACAGCACACAAGCCCCAGCCACCTAGGTTGTTCAAAGCTGCCCTGTGACTTTGTACAAAGACTTTGTCTTTTCCCCACCCAATGTGAGGGTTCTTACTGTCTCCTAGTATTTCAGATAGCGGTTTCCTGGCCTTGTTAGGCATCGAAGAATGGAAATTTTAAATGTTCTCTAATGGATAAACCTAGAGAGCAAATCAATCTTTCCCTCACTTCTCTCTCTCTCTCTCTCTCTCTCTCTGTCTCTGTCTCTGTCTCTGTCTCTGCTATATGCCACCCAAGCTGGCCTTGAACTTGCTATGTAGCCAAAGGTAGCTTTACATTCCTGATCCTCTGTCTCTACCAGCCACCATCTTTGTTTTGTACAGTGCTGTAGATGGATCCAGGACTTGCTAAGCAAACAGTCTAACACCTGAGTTGTACCCCAGCCTCAGAAACTGACTCCAACTCTCACCTTACACTATATAAACATTATTATTTTTTTTTACATGGAAAGCAATTGTCTATGTGCTGGTTGGTTTTTAAGTCACCAGGACACAAGCTAGGAAGCAGAAAACCCTACTGAGAATATGCCTTTGTAAAATTGGCTATAGGTGAGACTGGGGGGCATTCTCTTGATTGATGACTGATGTGGGAGGGCCAGGTCACTGTGGGTGGGGCCATTCCCAGGCAGATGGTTCTGGGTTGTATTAAAAAAATAAGTAACAAGCTGAATGACTCACAGAGCAAGCCAGTAAGCAGCATCCCTTCATAGTCTCTGCTTCAGTTCCTGTCATGATGATATAAACTATAACTATAAGATAAAGTTAATACTTTCCCCCAAGCTACTTTTGGTCTAGTGTTTTATCACAGCAGTAGGAAGGAAAGTAAGACAGGGTTTCTCTGTGTAGACCTGGCTGTCCTGGAACTCTCTTTGTAGACCAAGCTGTTCTGGAACTCACAGATATGCCTACCTCTGCCTCCCAAATTCTGGGATTAAAGGCGAGTGCTAACACTCCCAGCAAAAAAATCCGGTCTTTATGGCCTCAGATTAGGCAAAGATTTCCTAGGTAGGGGACAAGGATGAGTCATGACAGAATGTGAAACATACCGTTCTGCTCCTCAGAGGACTCCATCACGGGGCTGGAGAGATGCTTCAATGCTTAAGAGAACTTACTGCTCTCCTAGAGGACCCAAATTCAGCTCCCAGCAACAATAACAGCCACATCAAGTGGTTTTCAACTGTCTATAACTCCAGATTCAGGGGTCAATACTCTCACCTGGCCTCGTGTGAATAGAGAACACACACACACACACACAAGCACACAAATCTTGAAAGTGTTTTTAAAAAAATCACTCCACTGAGAAGCAAATGAGACAAGCATGGTGGTGCACACCTTTAACCCCAGCACTCTGGAGGCACAGTTGGTGGATCTCTGTGAGTTTGAGGCTCCAAGAGTTACATGCTGAGACCCTGTCTTAAAAAACAAACCGACTCCGAGAGGCTTCACCCAGCAGCCAATGGGTGAAGAGATGCAGAGAGATGCAGAGAGCCACAGCCAAGCTTTAGATGGAGCTCAGGGAGTCTTATGGGAAAGTTGGGGGAACAATGAGGGGCCTGAAGAAGACAGGGACTCCTCAGGAAGACCAACAGAACCAACTAACATGGACCCTTGGAAGTTCCCAGAGACTGAACTTCGAACCAAAGAGCAAGCACGGGTTGGACCTGGGCCTCTGCAGATATGTAGCAGATGTGCAGCTTGGTCTTCATGCAGGTCCCCTAACAAGTGGAACAGTGGCTTGTCTACAGATCCTGTTCTCCTAACTGAGCCACCTTGTCTAGCCTCAGTGGGAGAGGATGTATCTAGTACTNTTGGAAGTTCCCAGAGACTGAACTTCGAACCAAAGAGCAAGCACGGGTTGGACCTGGGCCTCTGCAGATATGTAGCAGATGTGCAGCTTGGTCTTCATGCAGGTCCCCTAACAAGTGGAACAGTGGCTTGTCTACAGATCCTGTTCTCCTAACTGAGCCACCTTGTCTAGCCTCAGTGGGAGAGGATGTATCTAGTACTACAGTGACTTGATGTGCCTGGTATATGGGGAAGGGTAGTGTATGTGGGGATGAGGAGGGAGGATCTCTGTGAGGGGGTACTGGGAGGACAGGGGGGGCTGATATTGGGATGTAAAGTAAATAAATAAATACTTTTTTTTTAGCTGGGCAGTGGTGGCACATGCCTTTAATCCCAGGACTTGGGAAGCAGAGGCAGGCAGATTTCTGAGTTCGAGGTCAGCCTGGTCTACAGAGTGAGTTCCAGGACAGCCAGGGCTACACAGAGAAACTCTGTCTCGAAAAACCAAAAACCAAAAACCAAAAACCAAAAACCAAAAACCAAAACAAACCAAAACAAAACTTTTTTAAAAGCTAAAAACAAAAACAAACTAAACAAACACAATAACAACATTTAAAAAAAGCAAATGGAAAGAAACATTTTGCACAATATACCTAGTGGTGAATCTGTCATTAGACCATATAAAACTCTTCCAAGGCAATTGGACAAAAGAAACTGGGTCGAAAAGCAGCACAAATGTTGAGAGTGCTGCCCTGTAGTAGAACAAAAGGCAGTTTGCAGAAGGCCCTGGATTTGGACCCCAGGAACACACACACACACACACACACACACACACACACACACACACACACACAGAGGCATACACATTCACATAGGCAGACACACAGACATATACACACACAGACACACACACACATACACACACAGACACACTAAACACACAGACACACAGAGGCACACAGACAGACACACTGAGAGTTAGAGACAAAGACAAACTGAGATACAGAGAGAAACAGAGACAGAGGCAGAGAGAGAGACACGGAGAGAGCTAAACACATGAGTACAACCACTGTGCTCTGACAGCCTTGACCATCTCCTAGAAAGACAGGTCGGTCTTCAGCAGATTTTCGGCTTCTCCATTCTCTGTTGTTGCTAGAGTCACGTTGGAGCTCCTTAGTCTAAAACCCAGAAAGGGTCTTGTACGGCAGCACCAGACAGTGCCCTTCTGCATGCGTTTTGGTCCCAAGCCCGGCTGGCACGGCTTATGGAGGAGGCTCAGATCTATACAAGAGCCAGGGAAAGCTGGATACCAATTTTTCCTGGAATATTTTCGAAAGCTCTGTGGTCGTTGGCAGTGGCTTTGCTCCAGCAGTGTGCTGCATTCCTGCTCCCAGCTACTGGCCTCTGGTGTGGATTGTTCCTCTGTAGTTTTCAGCCCAGAGAACCCATAGGGGAAGGGATTCCTTTAAATTCCCCAGATGTCTTGCCTGTGACATGAAAGAGAACAGTTCCTACTAGGAGTTTTTGGTTTCCAAAATCACTCAGAATGGCAAGAGGCAAGCCTTCACTGGGACACAGATGTCTCCTAGGAAGGCAACCTTTGATACATTTTTGTTTGTTGGGGTGTGTGTGCACATTCTTTGTGGGGGAGCACATGCATGCATGTGTACTGTGTGCATGGGCTTGTGGTGGCTAGGGGTTGCTGTTGTGTGTCTTTCTCAGTCACTCTCAACCTTATTTTTTGAAAGCTGAAACAGGCTCTCACACTGAACCTGGATCTCAGTGATTCAGCTAGAAGGGCAGGTCCACAGGTCCCAGGGGTCCTTCTGTCTTCATCTTTCCAAATAGGAATTAAGATGCAAACTGCTGTGCTGTGGTGCATGGTATACTGGCAAGTTTTGTGTCAACTTGACACAGGCTGGAGTTATCACAGAGACAGGAGCTTCAGTTGGGGAAATGCCTCCACGAGATCCAGCTATAAGGCATTTTCTCAATTAGTGATCAAGGCGGGAGGTCTCCTTGTGGGTGGTGCCATCCCTGGGCTGGTGGTAGTCTTGGCTCTATAAGAGAGCAGGCTGAGCAAGCCAGGGGAAACAAGTCAGTAAAGAACATCCCTCCATGGCCTCTGCATCAGCTCCTGCGTCCTGCCCTGCTTGAGTTCCAGTTCTGACTTCCTTGGTGATCAACAGCAATGTGCAAAGTGTAAGCTGAATAAACCCTTTCCTCCCCAACTGCTTCTTGGTCATGTTGTTTGTACAGGAATAGAACCCCTGACACATGGCCTTGCACATCGGTGCTAGGGACTAAACTCAGGTTCTCACACAGTAAGCAGTTTGCTTACTTCTCCCCAGCTCCTCTCAGATAGAGTCATCAGTGCAAACAGTTTAGCATTTCAAACAGCTTCTCTATTATGTACACAATGTGTTTTCTTTGTCAGAATGCTCGTTTTTTAAGCACTTGCTACAATTCTGGGATAAGGAGCTGGAACCCTTAAGAAGTGGCTCTAATCACAGCACAAGGAATTCCTCATGCCAAAAGGGGGCAGCTTTGTTGTAGTGAGTGCTGGTGATGTGAATAAAGAGCCCTTTCTTGGAGTTTTATACATTGATGAAAACAGAGAGACACTCCTTCCTCTGGGAAAACGAAGCCCGATGTGGAATTTCCAAATTCTCTTTTTCCTCAGGAGCTAGCCAGGGAGCACACGTGCTAGATTTCCCTTTCCTATCTGGGAAGTCAGTCCGTGAGTACTGATAATTGCATCGCACTGCTACACTGCAGAAGTTAATACCCTGGGGCAAGCTATTCATCCCATCGCCCCTCTGCACACTGGACAAGGCCTGACCCCCTCTCCAGAACCCAGCCCTTTTGTACTTCAGAGATCCCTGCAGCAAGGAGGTTTGGGGGGCAGAGGCTCCTCAGGACTGTGGGGGAGCTGACAGATTTCACCACGGCCACTCTGCCTAGAGGTGGCTCTTTTTTTTAATAGACCAATAAACACCTTTGTGCCATGAGCTATGAGGGACAGTTTATTTGCTTCTCCAGGCTTTGATCCTCCTTGGATAGAACCCTGACTCCTTACCTTCTAGCACCCAGCGATGTCCCACTAGCCAGCCTGGTCTTGAGGCAGTGCAGACAAGAAGGTGTCAGCTGAAACTGCTCCTCCAGGAGACTGCTGAGTTGGGCTTTCTTTTTCTTTTCATTGTATTTCTTTTGAATTTCTTTGATCTTGTTTGTTTTTGTTTGTTTGTTTAAAATCTCTTTCTCCTCAGGAGTCAGCTTGTTCCCCGGTTTGCAGCCCAGGAGCAGTCGCCTAGCGGGCCTTGTATCACTGTCAGCACTTTGTGCTGTCAATCAGCACAACACAGTTCTTCATCAGAGTCATTGGCTGCATAGCAGACAGCATCAGTGATTCTTGCTTCATGAGTACAGTGCTCGGAGCCCCAGGAAAATTCCCCACACCTCATCTCAGGGCACAGCACTTATGGCCTCCTCGACCTCAGATTATGTGTATCCGCTGAGGGCCAAACTCAGTGCTGGCAGTAGGCTGGCCCAGCTCATACTTCCACTTCTTGTGGTATGGCTTCCTCTTACTCCCCACCCCTGCTCTGTGTTTCTGTGCTGGACCAGTGGTCCCGAGAGATGCCCAGCTCTCAGCGCTGGCTGGAAGGAGCTAGAACCCTGTGTTGCATTGCTGTGAGGAGATGCCAGAATGGAACCAACTCTTATAAAGGGAAGCATTTAATTGGGGCTGGCTGGCAGTCTCAGTGGCTTATTCATTATGGCCATGGTGGGGAGCACGGCAGCACAGAGGCAAGCATGGTTCTGGAGAAGTAGCTGAGAATTCTAAAACCTCAAAGCCCACAGCCACTGACCCCCTCCTCCTTCAAACCTGTATCTCCTAATCCTCTCAAATGGCACCACTCCCTTAGCATTCAAATAGATGAGCCCATGGCCTGGGTTGGGGGGTGGGGGCATTCTTTTTTCTTTTTTTTTTTCTTTTTTACTTTTATGAGTTTCACATCTTTATCCCAGTCCCACTCATCTCTCTGTCCCCTCATATCTGCCCTTTGTTTTTGCAGCTTCCCCCCAAACACACACACACACACACACACACACACACACACACACAGACAGACACGCGCACATGCAACAACAAAAGCAAAGCAAAGAAAACATCTCACTGTGGAAGCTGTGGTGTGTTAGTGTGTCCCACTGTATATCACAATATACCCTTCTGTCCACACATCTTCATTCAGAAATGTTCATTGCAAAGGAGTCATTTGTCTGGTTCAAGAGCCCTGGCTTCTGGGACACCATTAATATTGGAGCCTCCTTGGGACTCCTCCCAGTAATCCTGTTGTTGCCCTGTGTCATGGAGGTCCTGCGGCTTTGGAACAGCAGGATTGGCCCTTTCACGATATGGATTTTGGAGTGGGCCAATTCAGAGCCCTGGATCTGAGCCCAGTTGGTAGCTGAGCTGGTCAGCCTGCCAGCTCTCCCTTAACCTCACCACCAGGGCAAGCTCCTCCGCACTGCCAAAGCTTGGCCACCCAATGCCACCATCTACAGAAGGGAGGATCAACTCCCCTCAGGGACCTCTCACCCACACCCAGGCCTCCAGAGTCAGCTCCACTGTGTGGCCAGTCATGGTGCGGGGGCCCACTTTCCCAAGTCTAAAGCTATCGAGGGCAGGCCCAGCTCACTCAGGCCCCGATCACACACTTTCATTATCCCAGAGTCAGTTCTCCTGACTGCCTCAGGTGGCAAGGACTGAGTGGGCAGGAGCATCTCCCTCTCCTCCCCCCAGCCTGGGGACAGGCATTCTCATTTAAACCATTACAAGCTCCTTGCTGAATCCTCTCATTGACACACATTCCTGCTCCCTTTTCCCAGAATTTGTGTGTGTGTGTGTGTGTGTGTGTGTGTG